>PYHX02000495.1:92691305-92721861 GCA_004302925.2 Cochliomyia hominivorax
AACTTTAAAACGGCAACCTGAACTATAATTGACTAAAATATTAGACCAAATTAGGATAACGATTTAAAGCTAAATAAAGCTGATAACTGATTTAAAGAACTTCCTCTTCCTTACAATACAGAATTTTCGGGCACAATATTGTTCACAATTATTATGTATTTTAATCTCTGATATGTTCAAATTAGATGACCAACGCGAATCACCTTAAAGTAAGATCGGTTTTGCAATTGATAAAATTTATACGGGCTTCCAGATGACATTACCTGCCGAACTTTGCGAAGCATATACAGATACTATTCTCAAGATTTCGCCTTAGTTATTATAAAGTTTCACCTTTAAATTGGTCACGATCACTGGTTAATCAATATGACATTCTTTAAAACCCCCAAATTGTCCTCATTAACATATTTTGAGAAATCATGTTTTAATTCTCTCGAGATTTTTCCAAATTGTTATTGCTAAATAGAATTTTATTGAAAATTTATTCTCTGTAAAAAATGTTAAGACAAACGAAATGAAAACAATTTCGTCATGAATGAAATATGCTGATTTTATGACTCCTCTGCTCAGAGGAAATCTTAAAAGAATTTTCGGCTCATTATAGTCATTTATTTTGGCTAAAAAAAAAAGATAAACTATATAGAATGTGTCGAAGTAAATTAAAATACGAGTAAAGTGTAAAAAGGCCTGCATTCAGCATTGGTGGTCCCATATATTCGGAAACAAAAAATTTGAAAAGAAAGACAAAACGCCATAGAATTTTTGTATACTTTTACACGCTACCCAAAAAAATGTGTGATGGTCGATCGTTAAGATTGTGAAACTGGCGGCTTTTATTTTTTCATTTATTCTTCTAATTCTTCTGCTGATTTGTTTGATTTTTTTTATTTTTGTTTTTTTCTTGTTGTAATATTTAGAGTATTTTAATGATTTTATATACATTTGAATAGAATCTAGAAAGGGGTGAATGAAAAATAATACACATACATACATACATATACATAAAAAAGAGATATAGTATAATCTTGTGGCTCATAGAAAAATAAATAAAATAATATACAACAACTGAAAAACGCCTCCGTAATACACCAAAACATTATTAAATCATTAAACTGCCGATTTTTGTTTGTTTTTGTTTTATATCCAGACATTTTGAGTAGATCTTTCAATAAATAAAGAAAATGGGTGTTTAACTGCTGATTTTGTGTATGTGTTTTTTTTTTATGACACACACAACATGCTGCTGCACTTTTAGATACGAATAGTATCTTTTTATTAGCCGATGAAATACAGATTCTTTTTAGTGAGAAATTTAATGACAATTCATAAAAATTATATACGAAAGAAAATTTAAAATTTATGAACTGAATAGAAATTAAAAAATTATTTCGTTGAACTTAGGTGGCCTTTAATCAAACACATTACATACACACATATGTTTATATGTATTTGTTATAAATTAGAAAACAAAAATCCAACAAGATTTGAAATATAAAAGAAATTTCTTATAAATTTGAAATTTCCTCCATCATAGGATCCCTCAGCCTATAGCACCTTTTTTTGCAAAACTTACGGTCTGCTATTCATACATTTTAGGCGATTTAAGTATCATATCATGTTAGTACTTAACAATCGCTTACGAACGCAAAGAATTCACATCTTACATTTAGTAGTGATGTAATAGTTGATCACTATTTCACAATCGAGAGAACATAAGAATGTGTTTTACTGTCTCCCTATTGTACACTAGGTGACAATGGCTGCTCAAGTATTATTATTAATAAACCCAAGTATTATTTGATCTTTTTTTCAAGCATTAAGTTGAGTATCAAACAAACAGTACCTGAAGATCTTGACGTTAATAGAAAACCTGTTTCAGGCAGAATATGAACCATATAATGTTTCTAAGGTCAAAAATAGAACCGAACAAAATCAGCTTTCATTCATAAAACTTCATAATGTGTCCACTTTTGGCTTGACTTGAAAACCAGTCACTATGGTGAACAAGCCCTTGAGTGGTACAAGAACAATAATGTGATATTTCTGCCAAGAGAGGTAAATCCTCCAAACTGCCTGAAACTAAGGCCAGTGGATAAATATTGCGTTCTTGTTAAAAGAAATTTGAAGAGTACAAATAAGGTGTGAAAATGTGTGGTAGAATTTTAAATGGGAGATGGATTATCCATTTGACCAAACTGACAGACGTTAATGGAAGATATTATGAGTTATCGGTAGAGCATGTTTAAAATTCATTTTAGCCGAATTTAAATTTCTCTCATATTTATTTCTCATTAAAATTATGATTTTTATTTTATTTAATAACAATTTACTTAATATTTCAGTTATTTATTATTGTCACTCATTTAAACACTTTTAACAATGACAAAACAAAGTGACATCTTTATGTGGGTTAATGGCTCATAAAATATTTTCAAAACAAACAAACAAACAAACAAACAAACAAACAACAAACAGAAAATGTGAAAAGAAACAAAAAATATTATTTTAATTAATTTACAAAACCTTAAACCCCAAACTTATGATGTCTTTATTAAACCAATTAATTAACAAAAATATAAATTCAAATATAGTTTTTTTTTTGTTAAACTGAAGAAAAAAAAATCACACATATCAACTCTTTTACTCTAAAAAATCCTACACAATAATTTTAACACGATATTTTGAATGGTTGGTTGTGGTCTGGTCTTAAGCTGTGTTTAACTGTGATTTTTTTTCTGAAAAATATAGGATTTTTTTTGTTTAAAAACTATTTATGTATTCAAAACACGCTAAAATTCTCAGCTTATAAGTGTATAAACAAATTTACATACACACACATACCAAACACACCATCACCATCATCATCTATATCTATATCTCTCGTTTTCATACAAGAATCCGTGCTTTGAGTTGTGTTTCGTTTCCAGTTGATTTGTTTTAAGGTCCAAAAAACAGACAACGAATAACAAAAATAACAATAATAATCAAACAAACTCGTACAACACTTCGTAAGTAAGTGTAAGTTAAGTGTATGTATAAACTCAATTTAATACCTTAAAACGCCGCCTTTACAAAGTGCGACAACGCGTCAGCATCATAAAAATGTCATGAACGCATGCGCATCATACTTTACAAGGCAGCGCAAAGCTTTATACACTCTCAAAATCTACTGACACTTATTTACTTCTTTTTTTCCTTGCTGTTATTGTTGTTGTTGTTGTTGTTGTTGTTTTTGTGCATTTATTTTGAAGTAAACAAGTTAACTTATTAACTGCACTTGGAGTGTGAGAGTTAAATTGGTCGAAGTGGTTCACATTAACGGGAAAATATGCAAAAGAAAACTGGACACCTAAAGTTATAAATAGGAAGGAACAGTTGCCTAATTTGGCTATATACAATAAGGCACTTAGCTAACAAATTCATGACCCCAACTGTAAAGTCACTCCATGTATATCATGCTCATATATTTCAGTACCCCATATAAATGAGATTTCTCCTTGGTTGGGAGTGGAGCCTATATGTATAACACCTGCCGATCTATGGATTACTGAACCCTGTAGAGAATGCAACTTCACACTGAGCATAACTCATAAATATCCCTGTTTCTCCAGAGGCCACTCTTACAGAAAGACTGAAACTAAGTTTCAGGAAGTACTAGAGTTTTACCAACGAAATTTCAGTAAAAAAATGATATTATTGGCAAAAAGTCATACTAAGAGTATTCTGAAAATCGATGACAATCGTAGCATATCTTATCGACTTGTTTGGAGGACAAACTAGAATGCCAAAACGTAGCTTTCAGAGTTATTTTGTCTACAACTGGTACCACAAAAGTAAGCAAGACATTGAAAATATGTCGCAAGGTATAGCGACACAAACTTATATACAATCTAAAGATCTGTAGTCCCCCCGGCGAAGAAAATCATTGAAAATTTTTGCTGCTAGTGTGAATAGCTTTCAAGGAGTGTTGTAAGCCAAGTAATAATCTTGTCTTTAAGACAAACAAAAAAAACCCAAAACAACTGATCCTTGTTAAGTTTGGTAGTTGGTGGTTTATTAAAAATAAAATATTAAAGCTGTAATCATAACCAAAATAATAATTACAAGCTGTTCCAAGAAGCCCAAAACACCCTACACTGGAACTTAGTTAAAAGGAACGAAATAATTTAGCAAATTCGTTTTATTTGGAATAAAAATAATGCAAAAAAGCTTAAAGCTTTTCAACTTAAGTTGTGATACGACTCCACCTTCAACTTAAGATATTTTTAACATAACGTAGCGCTCAACGTCACTAGAGAGCAAGAGACAGAAAAAACAACTGAACGATTTGTGTGTTTGCGATTGAAATCTTAAACATTTTATAAACAGTTAAAGAAAATATACGAAACTGTTTTTTTTTATTTGTACGTTTTTACCAATATTCATAATTTTTTTTATTATTTTATTATTATTTTTCTCTGCTTTTACATGAATGTGCGAGAATAGAAACGCAAATCCGCACAAGAATAAGATCGTTAATGTCAGATATTGTCACACACAAGAGATACAAAACAAACAGCAAAATTATGAATAAAAAAAAAACAAAAACGGTGAAGTCTTTGGTCTTAAAGCCGACCGGGTAATAAAATTATTAAATATCTTGATCAACAAATGATTTTTGAAAGGTTTCTTCTGCGGTCGTTTAATAAAGTATTTTTTGTTGTTTTCTTCTTTATTTTAAAGAAGTTAAAATAATGAAGATGATAATATAAAAATCGTTTTTGTTGGAATCGTTTTGATTTTTGGTTTTATTGATTTTTTTTTTGTATTTTTTGTTTGGTTTTGGCTTGATTTGTTGACATGAAAACTTTAACAAAAAAAAATTCTTGTTAATTTGTTAACACTAATGTCTGCTTTGTTTTTTCCTTCCATTTCTTTTTTTAAATCATGTATGCATGCTGCTTCTTATTTTATCAGATTTTGTCAAATGAAATCTACATGAATTTAACATACAATTGTCATCTTTTCTTCATCGACATCAACATCATTATGTCTTTGTATTTTATCAAAAAAAAAAAAAATTGTTATAATAAAACTACCAAGAACTTGCTTTCAATTTCATTGGAAGTCTGAACAAACGAGACAACACAGTGACACTGGGAGCAAATTTTGAGAAAAATAAATTTTAATTTGAAGAAAAGCTGTAAATTGAAGATTGAAGTCATGTTAATACGTAGAAAAAAATATTAGAAAGAGAGCTTAAATCACACGTTATTAAAAACTTAATTCAACTTAATAGAAAACTAATATCAAACCTTATTGAAAGCTTAGATTAAGCTTAATTAAAATCAGCAGATTAGCATTATTAAAAGCTTTATTATACAAAGTCTTAGAAAGCTTAGATCAAGTTGTTTTCAAAGCTAAAATCAAATTTTATTGAAAGCTTAGATGAAGCTTCATTAGGAGCATAGATTGAGAATTATTGGAAGCTTAAATAGTTTTATTTATTGGAAGTTTAGATCGAGATTTATTAAAAGCTTAGATCACTCGTAATTATTAGCTTATATCAAGTTTATTAAAATCTTTTTAAAGCTTCTTTACAATTATTATAGAAATAATATTTGAAAGCATTATTTAAATCTGTACTTTAATTAAAGCTCTCTATGAAGTTTTTTCGAAGTTACAAGTTTTATGGAAAGTTGGACTTAAAACAAAGTTCATTGAATGTTGCCACAAAATGCTTCTGAGTGTGTTTTAAAAATTATGAATAAATCATGGCAAAAAATGCTATAAAGCTTTAGACAAACTAAGTGACTTTGTGAAATTTACAATACTATTTAAAGCTTAAACAAGATCAAGACAATGCTATTTGGATTGATCGTTAAGTAATAACAAACTTTGTTAGAAGTTTTCCATAGTGAAAGCTTCCCCTATAAAAGTTTTAGTACTAACTTCTTATTAATAGCTTAAGCTATATTTTTAAAAGCTTTTGAATTGAAGTTTAAATAGTGAAAATTTTTAAAAGAAAAAAAAAACCAAATCAAAGAACACTTTAGTCTAAGCCAAAAGCTTTCAACTTAAAGCTCAAAAAAATTTGTTAGATCTTATATAAAGCTTTTTATTTTATTTATATTTTTGAGTTAAAGCTCTACATAAGTTTTAAATTAAAAGAAACTGTAACTAAAATAGGCTTCAATTATTGAATTCATTATATGCAGTGAACTTTTTTTGTGAGCTTTTTAAGAAGATATTTTGTTTACATTAAACTTTAAAAGATAATTAAAAAGCTCTTCAAAAGCTTCTTCATTAAATCCCTTTTAAAATAAGCTTTTTTGTGAAAAGCAATACCTTTTTTTCCATTTTTTATCTCACTCTCTAATATTTGAGGGGAGTGGAATTTTTTGGAACATGACTGGCGCCTTAAAAATGTCAATTTATTTTAATAATTTAATCAAACTCGTATAAAACACGGGTTTCGTGTTTATGCTTCATATTTATTTAGTTATTTTTTTTCCTTTTGTTCTTAAATCTTTAATACATTTTGTTTGTTCTGTTCTGTAGTTTGTTATTTTATCTCTAATTTCAACAAAATAATAATTTTTTTAAGTTGTTTGTTATTTAACTGCATTTATGACTCTTTAGAAGTTTCTTAATTTTTTGTTCGTTTTTTTTTCAAAAATTATTTTCGTTTTTTTATTTTATAAACGCGTGCATGTCATTACTTGATATAGAACTTTTTTATTTGTTCGTTTATTTAATTTTTAATTTTTATTTAATTTTATAGAATAAAATAATGACAATCATTTAAATGATTTGATAAAACATTGAAAGTTGTTGACATTAAAAATTGACAGACAAAATATTTAATTGAAAGAACATGAACAAATACATGAGAAGATTAATGAAATCTGAGATTAAAAAATAAAGTTTTTTATGAAATAATTAAAAAAAAATGTTTAAATAACAATAAAATTTCATTATTAATAAAACTTAAAGTAAAAGCTTTTTAAGCTCATCCTAAAAGAGTTGAAATAATGTGGAAAAACTCTCCAGACGCTAAGCTTCAAGGGAGAACAACTAGAAGTTAAAGATTTTTTCCCATAACCTCTCTTGGGAGCATATGGCTTTCACAATGCATTTCAATCTTATATGGTTTGCTGCAGTTGTTTTTGCGTCTTCCCATGTAAGATTGCGTTGTCCAGGATCTTTAAGTAAAGAAAGGCCACGGTTTCTGGAACCTTGAGGATTCTACTCAAATGCCATTCTCATCGGTTCCCCTTTTGTAATGATGTTATTAGGCCAGAATAAACTACATATACATATATACTTGTTAGAAACACCAGAAGCTTTTGCGTGATGGTGTTCAATACTAACCAGGCATCTCCACATTGATCGTAGTCGTCCAAACACCATTTTCGCTTTATTGTGCCTGTTACTCACGTCTGCATCTTTCATGTTAGATATCTTATGCGAGAGTACACAAATATCATTCTCATAATCAAAATGATCTAGTTGACGTGAAAGACTCCATGTGATTCCCCTTTTTTCTGAAGGTACTTCGCTAATTACACAAGCGAATAGCTGAGGTTATAGAGGACATCCTTAATTTACTCCGGCAATTATTTGGAATAGTTGGCAAATGCTCGAGCTGACGTGAAAAACTCCATGTGATTCCTCTTCGCTCACTATATCACCCAACACGATTGTGTATAGCAAATGTGATTGGGGACACCCTTGTTTTACTCCGACATTTGTTTGGAATGGTTGACTGATATTGCCATTGTGAAGAACTGAGAGTTCAGAATCATTGTACATAACTCTGAGGATTCGTATTATTTTTTGCAGCACTTCTTTCGAAATGCCTCCAATATGGCAGTTCGTCTGGTGGTGTTGAAGGCTTTCTTGAAATCTATGAACAGTAAGTGCAGGTGAATACTACATTCAATTACGTAGAGTGTTAGCTTGATTTACGCTTCTCCTGTAATAAAAACATTTTACTTTAAGACTTTTTAGAGCATTAAATCTCATTTTGCTTTAAAGCTACTGCATTGATATTGAAATCTTAGAACTGGCTTTTTGTTTTTTATTTTACGTTTGAGCTTTTTGAAAAATAATTTACTTCATTCACGAATTTTTTTACAATTATTTCTCAATTTTCTGAAAGGTTTCGAACACTTTAAGCCTAAATTCTTTAACTATGTTTTTGAAATTTTAAAAGCTTTATAGCTCCTCCTAAGCTTTCATTTCCTAACAATTTTAACTCATAATTATTTTTTTTAATCATTTAAATTAATTTTTAATTCCTCTAGATTTTTATAAATTATTTAAAACCCTAAAATCTGATTCTCTCTCTCTCTCTCTCACTCATACACTTTCAAACAAAAACCTTAGTTTGTGGTATTGAGAAATCAACATTAATTTTCAGAAATCTTTAGATAAGAAATGAAAACAACAAAAAATATATATATATTTTTTTAAATTTTATTGTTTTAAATAAATGTTCGTTCACATTTATGGCTCGATTTCAGCGAAAAACAAATCAAATGCCATAAAAATTTCAAACCAAACAATATAAATATAAATCGTACGTGCTGGATGATTTTGAACAAATACATCATCTTGAGTAACAAATATTTAGTTGTTGTTATTGTTGTTGTAGTAGTATTTCATTATTAAGTATTAACTTGGCTTGAAATAATTCTAAGAAAATTTTGCAGTTTAACAAAACAAAAAAAAAAGGTCTTTTGCTTTAATTTAATTTTCATTTCTCTGTCCAGTAGAGTTTTATACTTTCAGGAAATTAAACGACATGCGACACCTCTTTTATTTTGGAATGTTTTTGGTTTAAGTGTTTTGTTCCGCCAAATACCCAATTTCTAAACTTCAATTTTCTTCAATTTAAGTTAACAGTTTTTGCGGCATTTTCTATGAACTTGTTTTAATTTGTGAGATGTTAGTTTTTTTTTTATTATTATTTTGGTAGGAAATTAAAGAGGTTATTTTATGACACTTTATTTGTGAACAGTAACAAGAAATAGAGCGTTTAAATTTTTATGAGGTCATTCTAAAAAAAAAGAGCAAAAGACTCTAACCGCTTTATGATTTCTTACCGTCCCAGCGAAACGTTAGGAAAAAAGAGAGTTTGAAAATGATTAAAACAAATTATTAAGAATTGTTAAATTATTAAAGTAATTTCTTGAAATTAACCGAAAAATCAACAACAACTACAATAAATAAAACTAAAAAAATAAAATAAAACTGTTGTTTCTTTTAAAATGTTATTTTTGGTAAAAATAATATAATAAATTTAAAAGTTTTTTTTTTTTTTTTTTTTTGTTTAATTAAAAACGGAAATAGTAAATTATGACATGAAAATGATGTCATTTTGTGATGAAAACAAATTAACTTTAAATATTAAATATAAAATATAAATTAATTTTGAAAAAATCTCACACAAGTTTGCTGGATATTTGCCTAAAAGTGATCACATAATTTAAGAGATTAGAGAAACGTTTAAACTTCCGGTTGCTAATTTTTGGCTTTAATAACTGTTTCTGTTTTTGACAATATTTTTAACTAGAGTCCAATATCTCTCAACTGGCCTTAGTTCCGGTCAGTTTATAGGATTTGCCTCTCTTGCTTCAAATTCCACATTATTGTTCTTGTACCACTCAAGGGCTTATAGAGACAGAATGCCAAATAAGGCTAAAAATAAGTGGACAAGTTATAAAGTCTTGTGAATGGATGCTGCCTTTAGCCGCAACTGCAAATTGCACGCCATATTAAGAACTTTTTGGGAAATTTGGAAATTTGCTTTGGGACCCAAACATTTCTTCAATATTAAATTTTCGTCCACTGTTTCAGACTTTTAAAATTTTTGCAAAGTTCCTGTCTGGAACTGTTTGAGCCTTGTAGATTTTTAAACATGTATTAGCCTTAATTTTTCGTACCAAATTGGTCAGCTTTCCTACCAGATATGTTGTTTGATCTTTTGAAAATGATTTCTATTTGTTGTAGAAAAATAATGTGGACCATACATTCTGCCTGAGCCAATTGCCTATCATGTCCCGGAGGTTTAGGAATTGTTCTATCTCACTTCTTATAGACTATGATGCAGTCTAAAATATGTACTCGGACGTGGTATGAATCAGTCTACGCGACTGTCTATATAATCCGTCATATAGATAATACTTTACTGTGAGCTGTCGGCTACGAAGTAGACTAATATATAGACCATCATCATGTTACTACCTTTAATTGATATTAATTCACAGTAGACAACATTAATTCTTAATTTACAAATAAAATTGAAAAATCTATCACTCTGTTTCGGTTTTTATTTATAGCAGCAATTAATTCACAATAACATCTCTCACTTCTTTTTCGCAACATTTAAAAGCTTTTTATTCAAATTAATTTTTAACGAATTTCTTTTATCTAATATTCTAAATCCCCTCCCAATTTTTATTCCCATTAATTTATAATCAGTTTATTTTTAAACAAAAATATCTACTTTTTTTCGAAAAAATCTACCAATAATTTTGTGTTGTTTTATGTTATGAAAAATGTGTTAAACACAACCTTTTAATGGGGGCCAGTAAATCTTTGTTCAACTTTAACAACAATAATATGATCAACAATTAATTTTGTATGCAAACAACGTTTAAAATATTTTAGACCTAAAAAAGTCCAATAAAATAAAAACGATTATAAAACAAATAAAACACAAACATAAAGCAATATATTCGATCACATTGATCTTATAAAAACAAACAAATTTTATTAAAAACAACAAAATAAATGTTGGTAGAAAAAAAATCACGTTCTAAAGAAAACAAACCCTAAAAACTCACTCACGATCAATTTTACCTGCTTTTACGCCACAACAGCAACAAAACTTAAATTGTGTTTAATTTTTAAACAATCGATTAAATCAAAATCACATCTTTAGTAATGCCACGGGTCTCATTAGAATTTTATGCTTGTGAGTTAATGCAAACAGGGAGAGCGAGAGAGAAAGAAAATATATTATCGATCTTGCACATGTGGTTTATAATGTTTTCAGTGAGCATGTCCAATATTGACAAATACATGGTAATAAGTCAAAATGTCTCAAGAACATCTGAACCCAATAATCAAACAAAAGAAAAACCTGTTAAAAATAATCAAATACAACTGTAACTGTTTTTTTGTTTTGTTTATTCTTTATTTATTTCCCAATACAAAAGAAATGAGAATTGATGGTTCCATGATCACAAGCCAGAATACCGACCTTCAATATGTTCTCGGCTGTATTTTGGTTTTTATTGGCTAATTTATTGTTGTAATTTTACTTTCACTTTCTTGGGAAATATTTTCTTTCCTTTCTGTAGTCTGAATTTATTTGTATGCGTTTCTGTATGTTTCTTGAGAAAAGCGAAGGCTTGAAAAAAATGAATAATGAGGTCCTTAAACTCAAGGGGATATTAACGGAGGAGAGTACACTGAAAGATAGTAATTTAAAGCAGAAATATTAGCTATAGTCTGGCGTACAGATCGTATAGATCAGACTATAGTCTGGCGTATAGATCAGACTATAGTCTGGCGTATAGATCAGACTATAGTCTGGCGTATAGATCAGACTATAGTCTGGCGTATAGATCAGACTATAGTCTGGCGTATAGATCAGACTATAGTCTGGCGTATAGATCAGACTATAGTCTGGCGTATAGATCAGACTATAGTCTGGCGTATAGATCAGACTATAGTCTGGCGTATAGATCAGACTATAGTCTGGCGTATAGATCAGACTATAGTCTGGCGTATAGATCAGACTATAGTCTGGCGTATAGATCAGACTATAGTCTGGCGTATAGATCAGACTATAGTCTGGCGTATAGATCAGACTATAGTCTGGCGTATAGATCAGACTATAGTCTGGCGTATAGATCAGACTATAGTCTGGCGTATAGATCGTATAGATCAGACTATAGTCTGGCGTATAGATCGTATAGATCAGACTATAGTCTGGCGTATAGATCGTATAGATCAGACTATAGTCTGGCGCATAGATCAGACTATAGTCTGGCGCATAGATCAGACTATAGTCTGGCGCATAGATCAGACTATAGTCTGGCGTATAGATCAGACTATAGTCTGGCGTATAGATCAGACTATAGTCTGGCGTATAGATCAGACTATAGTCTGGCGTATAGATCAGACTATAGTCTGGCGTATAGATCAGACTATAGTCTGGAGTATAGATCAGATATATCCAAAATTAAAGCAAGTGTAGCACTATAATTTCTCTCAGTGTTATTAAATAATTACTAATACATTGATTAACATCAATTTAATATTAAACAGTGAAAAAAATAATTTGAGTGAAATAAACCTCCAAAATACGATTTAAAGTTATAAATCACCAAAAAACCTTTTAAATTATAAGAAAACCAAAATACAGACACCAATACAT
This sequence comes from Cochliomyia hominivorax, assembly GCA_004302925.2. Taxonomy (NCBI): domain Eukaryota; kingdom Metazoa; phylum Arthropoda; class Insecta; order Diptera; family Calliphoridae; genus Cochliomyia; species Cochliomyia hominivorax. The sequence goes on from PYHX02000495.1 coordinate 92,703,739, forward strand.
CACATTTATAAACACACACACGTACAATACAGCAACGATCAGGTCATAATTTGTTCTCTCTTCTGATTTTGGTCCACACAAAAAGGAAAAACACAATAAAACCACATTTATTAAAATACAGAAGAACCAAAAGACAAAGAAACATAAGTAGAAATTCACACGATTTTCATTGTTTTTTTTTTTTTTTTTTTAACTAGAGGTTGACGCTGAGGATGTGAGTCTATAACTGAAGACACACACATACAACTCAAACACTTAGGGTGCAGTATATTTAACACCAAATAAGTAAGAAATCGCAGCAGGTTAGTAGATGTGACACGGTGCTGGAGACTTCAGCATTAAGTTAAGTTGAGGTTTGAAAAAATATTTACCTCGAATTTTGTGATTATGAATTTGGTTCAAATATTTTGATTTTTTTTAATATGAATTTCATCAATGAAATATTTCTTGAGCAGACAAAAATCGTAGTGGTTGATTTCATCTCAAGTCTATTGATTACACTCTAGACAAACTTTTATTAACTTTTCTTTAAATATTTACTATTTCTTAAATTCCTAGCAACATGTTGCCAATGTCACACCTTTTATCAACAAAAATTTATCAAAGAGCAGCAAATTATGTTAAATGTTAAAACTTTATGTATTTAGTTTTGTAAGCAGTTTTTTTTTGCTATAACATTTATAGTTGTTGTATTTTGTAGCAGTTTTAGTTGTTGTAATAAATGTGCTACATGATTTTCCTAGACATTCAGCACCTCTTTAAGTTTATTGTTTAACACCAAAATGCAATAATTGTACAATAAAGTGCTGGTGCTTTTTTAAACGTTTTGCATTTTTTCCTAAACTCCTTTACAAAACAGCTATTGCATGTTTTCGAGAGTATTTTTGGTTCTTATAGACAACCAGCAAAAGAACTACAAATCGAATATTTGTAATTTTAAGCAGCATGATCACCAACGAAACAAATGCTGGTAAAGTAGTTGAAGTTGCCAACATTTTCCTTCATTTTTAGTATCAATTTGTAGTTGAAACAAAAAAACTATTAGTTGTTTAAATATTGACAATCAAGTGTTAAACGATTTGCTGTTTAAAATGTTTAAGATTTTAGTGATAAGAAGGAATATTATGAGTATGTAAAGGATGAAGCTTTTTGAGTTACATTAACATAGACTGGAGAATAGACTGCAGAGGATCTTAGGTTTTACAATAATCACTATTCTCCAATCAGTTAAAGGATATTATACCTTAATCGGTTAAAGTATAAAACACTACATCAAGTTAGTATAAGCTATACTTTACATTTACATTTATACACTAACGGGTTAGAGTAGACTATACTCTAACGGGTTAGAGTAGACTATGCTCTAACGGGTTAGAGTAGACTATGCTCTAACGGGTTAGAGTAGACTATACACTAACGGGTTAGAGTAGACTATACTCTAACGGGTTAGAGTAGACTATACTCTAACGGGTTAGAGTAGACTATACTCTAACGGGTTAGAGTAGACTATACTCTAACGGGTTAGAGTAGACTATACTCTAACGGGTTAGAGTAGACTATGCTCTAACGGGTTAGAGTAGACTATACACTAACGGGTTAGAGTAGACTATACACTAACGGGTTAGAGTAGACTATACTCTAACGGGTTAGAGTAGACTATACTCTAACGGGTTAGAGTAGACTATACCTAACGGGTTAGAGTAGACTATACACTAACGGGTTAGAGTAGACTATACACTAACGGGTTAGAGTAGACTATACACTAACGGGTTAGAGTAGACTATACACTAACGGGTTAGAGTAGACTATACACTAACGGGTTAGAGTAGACTATACACTAACGGGTTAGAGTAGACTATACACTAACGGGTTAGAGTAGACTATACACTAACGGGTTAGAGTAGACTATACACTAACGGGTTAGAGTAGACTATACACTAACGGGTTAGAGTAGACTATACACTAACGGGTTAGAGTAGACTATACACTAACGGGTTAGAGTAGACTATACACTAACGGGTTAGAGTAGACTATACACTAACGGGTTAGAGTAGACTATACACTAACGGGTTAGAGTAGACTATACACTAACGGGTTAGAGTAGACTATACACTAACGGGTTAGAGTAGACTATACACTAACGGGTTAGAGTAGACTATACACTAACGGGTTAGAGTAGACTATACACTAACGGGTTAGAGTAGACTATACACTAACGGGTTAGAGTAGACTATACACTAATGGGTTAGAGTAGACTATACACTAACGGGTTAGAGTAGACTATACACTAACGGGTTAGAGTAGACTATACACTAACGGGTTAGAGTAGACTATACACTAACGGGTTAGAGTAGAATATACACTAACGGGTTAGAGTAGACTATACACTAACGGGTTAGAGTAGACTATACACTAACGGGTTAGAGTAGACTATACTCTAACGGGTTAGAGTAGACTATACTCTAACGGGTTAGAGTAGACTATACTCTAACGGGTTAGAGTAGACTATACACTAACGGGTTAGAGTAGACCCGGTAGAGTAGATATACACTAACGGGTTAGAGTAGACTATACACTAACGGGTTAGAGTAGACTATACACTAACGGGTTAGAGTAGACTATACACTAACGGGTTAGAGTAGACTATACACTAACGGGTTAGAGTAGACTATACACTAACGGGTTAGAGTAGACTATACACTAACGGGTTAGAGTAGACTATACTCTAACGGGTTAGAGTAGACTATACTCTAACGGGTTAGAGTAGACTATACTCTAACGGGTTAGATTAGACTATACTCTAACGGGTTAGAGTAGACTATACACTAACGGGTTAGAGTAGACTATACACTTACGGGTTAGAATAGACTATACACTAACGGATTAGAGTAGACTATACTCTAACGGGTTAGAGTAGACTATACTCTAACGGGTTTGAGTAGACTATACACTAACGGGTTAGAGTAGACTATACTCTAACGGGTTAGAGTAGACTATACTGTAACGGGTTAGAGTAGACTATACTCTAACGGGTTAGAGTAGACTATTACCTAACGGGTTAGAGTAGACTATACACTAACGGGTTAGAGTAGACTATACACTAACGGGTTAGAGTAGACTATACACTAACGGGTTAGAGTAGACTATACACTAACGGGTTAGAGTAGACTATACACTAACGGGTTAGAGTAGACTATACACTAACGGGTTAGAGTAGACTATACTCTAACGGGTTAGAGTAGACTATACACTAACGGGTTGGAGTAGACTATACACTAACGGGTTAGAGTAGACTATACACTAACGGGTTAGAGTAGACTATACACTAACGGGTTAGAGTAGACTATACACTAACGGGTTAGAGTAGACTATACACTAACGGGTTAGAGTAGACTATACACTAACGGGTTAGAGTAGACTATACACTAACGGGTTAGAGTAGACTATACTCTAACGGGTTAGAGTAGACTATACACTAACGGGTTAGAGTAGACTATACTCTAACGGGTTAGAGTAGACTATACTCTAACGGGTTAGAGTAGACTATACTCTAACGGGTTAGAGTAGACTATACTCTAACGGGTTAGAGTAGACTATACTCTAACGGGTTAGAGTAGACTATACTCTAACGGGTTAGAGTAGACTATACTCTAACGGGTTAGAGTAGACTATACACTAACGGGTTAGAGTAGACTATACACTAACGGGTTAGAGTAGACTATACACTAACGGGTTAGAGTAGACTATACACTAACGGGTTAGAGTAGACTATACACTAACGGGTTAGAGTAGACTATACACTAACGGGTTAGAGTAGACTATACACTAACGGGTTAGAGTAGACTATACACTAACGGGTTAGAGTAGACTATACACTAACGGGTTAGAGTAGACTATACACTAACGGGTTAGAGTAGACTATACACTAACGGGTTAGAGTAGACTATACACTAACGGGTTAGAGTAGACTATACACTAACGGGTTAGAGTAGACTATACACTAACGGGTTAGAGTAGACTATACACTAACGGGTTAGAGTAGACTATACTCTAACGGGTTAGAGTAGACTATACACTAACGGGTTAGAGTAGACTATACTCTAACGGGTTAGAGTAGACTATACACTAACGGGTTAGAGTAGACTATACACTTACGGGTTAGAATAGACTATACACTAACGGATTAGAGTAGACTATACTCTAACGGGTTAGAGTAGACTATACTCTAACGGGTTAGAGTAGACTATACACTTACGGGTTAGATTAGACTATACTCTAACGGGTTAGAGTAGACTATACTCTAACGGGTTAGAGTAGACTATACACTAACGGGTTAGAGTAGACTATACACTTACGGGTTAGAGTAGACTATACACTAACGGGTTAGAGTAGACTATACTCTAACGGGTTAGAGTAGACTATACTGTAACGGGTTCGAGTAGACTATACTCTAACGGGTTAGAGTAGACTATACTCTAACGGGTTAGAGTAGACTCTTTTTTTGATCATGTAATATTATCAATCTAATTACTTCCGCATTACAAGATTTCCTATATATTCTTACGGAAACTATTAAACTCTTTTTATCTTCCTCAGAATTTTTATTACTAAGATCATTAACAAAAAATCTGACATTTCTTTAAAACACCAGAATAAAGAAAGCGGAATAAAGAGAATAAGAATTAAAATCTATTTAGTTAATTATAAATATGAAAGTCTTAAAGAAAACTGTTAACAAATTACCGACAAATCACCGCCAGTTAATGATTAATTAGACTAAAGAAAATTGAAATAATGGAAAATATTCAATAAGCTACAACAAACAAATATCGTGATAATTATAATATCACCCCAGAAAAAATAATCAAAAAAAAAAAAAAGAAATAAAACAATTATTGAAAGACATGAAATAAACTCATAAAGATTTTTTTCACAAAAATTCAATAAACCTCCGAAGATGAAGGAAACGTTATTAGATTTTGTTCACAAAATCATTGAAAACATGACAAGCCAGGGGAATCCAACATTATGATACATTGTTTATAAAAAGGGAAGTATTTAAAAGAGAGTACTTAATTCAAATCCAAAACACAAAAAAAACTGTAATCTATCACCTGTCAGTACCTGTCATTCATGCGTCACATATGAAATTGACAGCGTCAGCTACTCGGGCGAGATAAAAACATGTTGTGTTATAAATGAATCAATGTGTATGCAACAATATGTTGCAAGATTTTCATTTTCTCATTTAATAGCTTGTTTGTTAGTTTAATAGAAACATTTAGAATATTTTTGCCATCATTAATCATGTGATTAGTTAAGTGGGTGCTGGTATGTAAGAGATTTGAAATTTTATTTGATTAACATATTGAATATTTTGAGAGAATTTTTTGTTGGGCCAACAAATTCAATTAGTTTTCGACATGCAACATTTAGATTTAGAAGGAAAATTAAAAATGGAAAATGTTGCGGGTTTTTTTTTGGCAAAATGGAAAAAGTAAGAGGTTTTATAAGATAATTCAAATGATTGAAAGTTTTAATATTAAAGAAATTAAATTTATTTTAGAGATTTGTTATTATTAATTAATATTTTTCTTAGAAATTATGAGTAAAATAATAAAATTTGTTTATTTAAACAAATTAGTGCAACTTTCACAATTATATTAAATATAATAAAAGACTTAAGAAATTACTTTAAACCGTTATTTAAGCATTATTTAAATAATTTATTATTTTTTTTTTTGTTTTTAGGTATTAACTTTTACCCTTTTAAAGTCTCTCAAAGTTAAAACAAATGAAAAATTCATTTTCAAACAAAAACAAAATGGGTCTTTTTAACAAGTGTTTTGTGGCGAAAAATATTTAACAACTAACAAAAATTAATTTTTTAATACCAAAGTTTAAATAAACATGAATTTAATTTTTTTTCTGTAACAGTAACAAATTCAGAAAATATTAAGAAAAAATGGCGTTAAATTGCTATAATTATAATGAAGTTTTTGTGTGGTAGAAAAAAAATTTTTATAAAATGCTACTGTTTATGTTTTGGCACCCTAAATAAACACTTGAAGATTTCTGAAAAAAATAAACCATTAAAAAAATATGAATGGAAACAGATTATAAAACATATTAAATAAATAAAAAACCAAAAGAAACAAAGAAATCCAGTCATATAACTATAATTTAAAAGCTGCCTTAAATATATTTACCACAATGAACTTATAACCCAAACAACATTTTAGTTAGATATCTAGCAAATTAAAATATGTAAAAGCCGTTATAATATCCGGTTCGAAGGACCAAAATATCATCAGTCATTATCCGACTGAAAGGACTACATGCACTTAAATTATGTACTCAAACTTAAATAAAACTAATGAAATGTTATTCCATTAGAAGGATCATAAGAAAAATATCTCTGTTGTACTTAATAATACATTTTGTCTTAAGAACACTTCTTATTGCTCAATACTTTTTTGTGCTTTTCAATACCTTTTTAGCGAGAGCCCAGTATCACTCTACTGGTCTTATTTGCCTTTCCTGGTTTTGTATAAAATATGTAAAAGCTGTTACAACATCCGGTTCGGAGGACCAAAATATCATCAGTCATTATCCGCCTGAAGGGCTACATGCACTTAAATTAATCCCTTAATGTACTTAAACTTAAATTCCATTAGAAGGATCATAAGAATCTTATTTCTTTGTACTTAATAATGCATTTTGTCTTAGGGAAACTTCTTATTGCTCAATACTTTTTTGTGCTCTTCAATACCTTTTTAGCAAGAGTCCAGTATCACTCTACTGGTCTTATTTGCCTTTCCTGATTTTGTACCACATTATTTTTCTTATATCACTCAAGGGCCAGTTTGCATAGCAACAGAATGCCACGTTAGACACAAAATAGTTGGACTCATTATAAAGTTTTTTTTTTTTGCAAACATCCCTTTATGAAAATTTCGCTACTTAAAGATCCCGTTGGCTGAACTGATTGGTTTCATTTGCCGTAACTGAATATTGCTTGCCATATCAATAACTTTTTGGAACATTTTAACTGCTTTTCAGTAATAAGCTTTTCTTCAACATTCTCTCAAGAATCAGCAACATAAAATTTTTGATCAGAAAGTCACGAAAGATTTGCCAGAACATAAGTTTCGTCATACCTTATGCTGCAAGAACACTTGACTTCAATTTTAAATCTTTTTTTAGGAGACTTCAATAGTCAAAAAACTATGAAATAGTAAACATTTTCATTTCTTTAATGATAAAATTTACCAAATTAGTGTCACCTTTATTGCCTGCACAAATTAGCTCTATAGGAAGTAATGAAATCTCTTAAAAATGTTCACTGGTTAACAATTTTACTCTTCTAAATCTCTACTCAGAATCCACATAAAATAATAAGTCAGCTGTATGAAAAATACCTGTACTTCTATAAAAGCAACTAAAATTACTTGAACGTGCTACAATTATTATTATTAAGATGAATCTTTTTCTTTCAATCTCTTGGGCATCCCGTATGTTTTAAATACAATTTCTTCTTTGTTGCTTACGATTAAAAAAAAAAACTTTAATTCATTTAAGTTTTTATTTTCCCAGTCAAAAAAGTTAACATAAATAAAGAAATATTATTTGCATTTATGTGGCTTTTATACAATTTATTTGCAATTTCGTTCAATTTTCAAATTTCAAAAAATTAACTTCTGAATCAACTATTAAATTTTGATTACTTTATTTGTGTTGGGTTTTTTATGTCTCTGCTGAAATATAATGGAAGCCGATCACTTTGACGTCAAGCAGGATTGGACTGCCTTTAGGTCAAATGTGTGGTCTTTTTTTAAATCTTCAGCCCTTGACTTCGAGTTTGTTAATCGTTAATACAAATTGTATTTTTATTTACATTAAATAATAATTTTTTGAATAATTTAAATCGAACACGTTTCAATAGTTTGTGGTTTAGCAAATTGTTTTGATATTTGTGGCATTTGGTTTGTTGGATTACAGGAAAGAATGATGAATCTGGGTGGTCATTGGATGTATTATTTAAATAAGAAATTGATTGAAAATTGTATTTAATCGAATATTATGGGTGGTCGCAATAGAGTTATATAAAGCTATGCAGAAGGTATCAGAATTTGTTTATTAAATGCATTTGGAAGCCATAAGTATATTTAATGAGAGGTGACGCGATGTACTTGCTAAAGTGTTTGTCTACAAAATATGCATAATGGGCGTTATAAACTGCTTTTTTCTAGAAATTAATTAGACCAGATCAATAATCCTCTTAGCAATGCAAAATTGTCTTTGTTTAGAGATTGAGTGAACGGAAGCATCTCTTTAAATGGGGCATACAATTGGAATTAAGCAATATGTATGGTCCTACGAACCGGATATTGTTTGTATTTAAGCCATCAATGAATTATTTTGTATCCAGTCTAATGCTATTATAAAGGAGAGTTCAATAGTCCATTAGCGATAGTAAGAAGTAATTTATGACAGTTCACAGATGTGTAAGCAGTAAACATCTAAAAACGGAGATCGTGTGTAACTTATGGTCCATTAATGTATACTTATGGTCCCTGGATCATGAATGTTGCATGATTGAAAATTTCGGTTAAACAGTTTACATCGACAATAATAAGAATTTATCCAACTTCTATGTGAATTTGTGTCACAAGAGAGTTGAGAAACATATATAGTCCTACACACTGGTTTCCATAATCGTCGCAAATGCAGCCATATAATATTTGACAATACAGTTCAATAGTGCATATCGACTATGATAAGAAGATTGATAAACTGAAATATGAAGGACATGTTGTGCTTAAAAATAGAATGACCTCTTCATGCGAATACCCTCTTCATGAATAATGAAACGAAACAAGTCTGTCTTACTACAGAGGAATAATTATGGTTCTTCGAGATGAATTCTGCTTGATTCTTCATTCTCACATGTTTGCAGTTAAGGAACAAGAAACATCCTGTCCAAAGACCATGAATATTAATTAACGAGGACTCTTATTGGATACTTTATTAAACTATTGCTTATATTAATGACAATATTCTTTTATTTCTTTATGGCCGTGATCAATAATGATTTTTTTCTTGGATTAATCATATAAATTATATAAAATATTTTCTACATCCCATAAAATATTTTTCCAATTAATTAAATGTTTTCTATAATAAAAATTGTACATATAAATATGTTTCCTCCAACTCAAGACCTCTGAGTTGACATTTGATTAATTTAAATGTGTAAGAAGAGAAGAGAAGAAAGAAAAAAGAAGTTTTCTTTGGAAGGAATAAATGAAACCAAATTAAAGAACTTTAATTGAATCGATGATGATTATAAACACTTTAAAGCAACTTAACTGATAAATGTATTTACTGTTGGTTTTGTATTTATTAATAATGCAAACAGAATTTGAAATATTAATAAAAAATACTTAATAATGTTATTAAATGCAAACAAGAAAGACAGACAGACAGACAGACAAGCGGATGAATGAATGAATAGTTTGATATGAGCATAAATTTATAGGAAGACAGACAAACGGATGGATGGATAGATAGATGATAAAAACAAGAGGGATCACAGATCACCATCATCATATTTTCATTTAGCATGGATCATTGACAATCATAGTCATCAATTATAGACCCAGAGCAAATGGAAAAAAATTATATTAATAAATATTTAAAAGAATATTTACGATGTCATCCATCCCTTTTAATACATCGCATTGTGGACTTAACAATGTATTTGAGTAATAAGTATTTTTGTTGGTTTTCAATTAGCGTCTTTTTTCGTTTTTCTTGTAAATGAAAATGACCAGTTTTAATGCAGCAAAGTTGCATGCAGCATTAATATTCGATCATTTAACATTTGTGGAGTTCTTTTTTTTTCTCTCTCTCATTTTTCAGTTTTTCTGGTGTCTCAAAATGCCATAAATAAAGAAGTTTTTATTTTAATTAAAACTGACACTTTTTTGTTGTAGTTGTTGTTGTTGTTATTGTGCTGTTCAATAAATGAAGTAACGAAGTGTTAATCACATTTGGAAATGATCATATGATGATATATATAGAGAATTATACTTTAATACATTTTTTTTGTTATATTGACAAAACGAGGGCGTGTGAACAAAAATTTATTTCTTTTTAATGCAAATAATGAAAAGAGACAATCTCTTTGTGGTCGCATACATATTTTTTGACAATAATTAAGAATGTATTTTAAATGAAATCGCAGGAAATAAGTAATTTAAAGTGAAAAAGTGTTATGAAGTGCATCTAAAAAATTAATCGAAATTTGAGGGATTTTTAAGAAGCTAAATTGGCAACAATTGTTCCTGGATATGATACATTAAAATCCATAAGGAGTGAGATCCAAAAATTCTTAACACACGTTTTTCATTAAAACATTAAACCCAAGTATTATACGATCTTCTTTTTGATCAAGTAACCATCATAAAACACCACAAAAAGTCTATACAAAAATTATTAAATATTTTTCAACAAAACACAATTTGATCCTGCAAAAAGTTGGTCAAGAATTTAAAGATCTGCCGTCAAGTTGTTTCCCATGCTATTGAACACTACTGCGAGAACTTATCCATTGATAAAAAGTCATTTCAGAGGAGCTCCTAACACTTGCGGTAGGAAAGCAGCCCGGTTAGCTAGGACTATTTGAAAACATGCCAGTCTCAAAGAGTTCCTCACAGGAACGCTGCTAAAAATTAAGAGACCAAAAACAAAGCACGGAAATTGAAGTAAAGTTTTCAAAAAAACTTCTTCTTGCTGCATAATGGATAACGAAACTTATATTCTGGCAGCCTTTTCGTAACTCTCTGGTAAAAAATTTTATATTCCTGATGCTCGAGGGAATGTTAAAAAAAGTTTTGGACACAAAAGCAGTCACAATTTTCCAAAAACTTATTGGTATGTCAAACAATATGCAGTTGCCATAAAAGAAGCCAATTAGTTGTTACAACATCAAAGAAGGTTTTCAAAAAGCCTGCTTCCATTCAGAATTCTTCATAATGTGTCCACTTATTTTCTGGCCTAATTTGGCATTATCCCTTGAGTGGTACAAGAGACAAATCCGTCAAACTGTATAGTGCTAATGCAAATAGAGAGATATTGGGTTCTTGTTTAAAAAAAATGAAGAACACTAAAAATGTGTCCAAAACTAAGGACTGAGTTGGGCTGTCTGTTCGAGTAAAGTGAGAGAAATAGTTCACATGAATGATGTTACACAGACATAACACTAATGTTAACTTTTTTATGTTGAGGATTAAAAAATCTTACATGGTCTAGAGAAGAAGATTGACTCACAAAGTCACTCTAAGTCTATCATTAAGCATAATCTTTTATTCTTTACGAACATCAGTACAAACGCTTAATACCCGAACCACTTATTGTGATGTAGGGTATAAAGTGTACTGCATGATCCCTCAAGGACATATATGAAGAAATCTCCAACCACATCAATTGTTCATAGACAGGTTATGGTAACGAAAAAAAAGGTGTAACGCTTTATCATTGAATAAATCTTATTGACTTTGTCACATTTTTTGCTCACATTTTTCCACACAGCAACATATCTAATTCTAAAATTATAACTTTAATATCAAATTTTTTTTAAGAATTTTCAATTTTCCTCTTAAATGGTTAATATCTATAACATTCCTTAGCTTAAGCTAAATCATCTTCTTCTTATTATATTTGCTAAAATATTTCCCTCATACAATTCGTTTTAGTCTACAACATGTTCCTTTACAATTTCTTACTGATATTTTTAACTTAAGGGCATTAACAATTGATTTGTCACAAAACGATCACGATCGTGTTACATTTACAAATTTGGCACACTCAAATAAAATAAACAGACAACAGCAAAATCAATACTAAAATTTAAAAAAAAATTAAAAAAAAGAAAAAATATGACCAGTGATCGTTTGAATGTAAAGAAAAGGAAAAGAAGTTGTTCTTTGGAAAAATGTGAACGTGATTTAGGTGAAGTTTGATTTTTGTTTAATATGATTTTCTGGGGACGGTTTTACATTAACTCTAGGTTTTCCTAGAATTTATGTGTAAAGTGTCGGTGGACACGCGTCTAGCTGTTGCAAGATTTTTTTCCTTATTTTTAAAATTTACCAATCGAATCGAAATGCAAATTATGGTTACAGCTTTTGGGCTGAACAAATTTTTATTGTGGTTAATATGAAAAGAGAAAACAATAAATTTAGCAAACTAAATATATTTTGTGTATTTTATTTTAAACATTTTAATAATTCGTTGTGGTCACAAACCAATAAAGTTTTCGTTGGAGTTTTGATGATCATTCCATCTTCATAATCGTCTTAAAAATGTTGATGATATTTGTATGATCGTTGTTTTGTAATGCCAATAATGGTCATCAAAGTTTGTTTGTTTTTCGGTACTTTTGTAACCGCAAATTATTGTCTTTTATATGCGGCTTTTTAATGTGAGGTAAAAACAATTTTTCTTATATAAACGAAAAAAAGTACTTTTTGATGACGTTAGTGTCAATTTAAAAATTATTACCAAAAATAATGTTATCAAGCAAACAATTTGGGATTAAAAAAAACTGATGTCATTATTTTAAGAAGAAGATAAAATTAAAAATGTCTTGACTTTATTGTGGCTCTATTACCCATATTAGGAATATGTGGTCAAGACAATGCAAAGCTATTTTCGATGATATTCTAACTTGGAGACCATAGATCATCTCTTATGATCCATCTTAAAGTGTCCTTATTCTGGGAATTTTAAAAAAATCAGGTTTCTTAACATTAGCAAGGAATTGTTCCCCCTTCTATATTTAACTTGAGTGAGAGCTACATTATTCCTCGTCTGGGAGGCTTCAGAAATACATGTTGCAGTCCCATCAAATTATCTTGTATCTGGTATGTGATTCGAAGGAGCATGCGTTTGAACGTGTCCACTTTTTAAAGTATACAAGTTCTGACTGATCGCTTAAAAACCGTATATATTCTATACGGTTTGCTGAAGTTAATTAAACGTCTTTCTGTTTAAAAATTAATTCCCAGATGAACATAGATCAACATAAAAACTTAATGATTCTACAATCGACCTAATCGATTCGGGAACACTCCTCTAATCATTTATGACGCTAATTATCCTCTACTTTGCCGTGAGACATTGTGCGGAACAAAGAGCATGTTAGTTCGTTCCGTAACGAAAACCCAGTGTCGACGAAATGTCTGTTTTCTTAACGTTGTTATTGTTCTATTAAGACTGTTGAAATCACCAGTTTTTAAAGGTCACGTCAACCGAACAATCATGAAGATGTTGCAATGATCTACGCTGCCACCCTTAGCGAGAAAGTGCTTCTTTGTTTGTTCATTTGGATTGTACCTTCCCTGTATTATGACTGCTAAAATATTCTCTATTCGATTACATGAATACAATTCTCTTGCTCTTTGTATTTTATATTGCTTGAGACTTTTTAAAAAAATTTCCCTAAAAAACACAATTAATATTCAGTTTAGTCTAGACAATAACCCAAAAAGTTATATACTTTAATCTTTATAACTTTAATAAATTATAGACTACTAAAACATTTATTGTCATTACATTTATTTTAAAAAGCTTAAGGCACTTTAGGATACCCTGGAGCTTTGTCTCCAGATAATTTTTGTTTAAGTCTATAGATAACAAAAGCCAATTAACTCAATTAACTCATTCCTAACAACACTCTTAATAATGCAACCAACTACCAATAAATATCATAAATTTCCTTTTTAAACTCCTAAATCACCTGTAGAGTTCATGTAATCTCATACATATAAATTTGTAAGCGAAAGGATTCAAACAAACAAATCTCTCTCTTAAATCTATAACTAGAAACCAAATAAATGACCACCAACATGGTACAAATGAAAGCAAAAAAAGCTTAACAGCACCTACACCCCTTAACAGCAACAACAAAAAAAAAACAACTAAAAAGGCTTAAGGCAAAAGAGGTCTAGTGGCTGCAAAGGGAAAGAAAGTTTAAATCCTAAGAAAGATCATATGATCAAAGCCAGTAATGAATGTGTTTTTAATAACAGTGACAACGATCGCTACAAGCATTCCAAAGCTTAAACAGGCCTATAAACCATAAAGCTAAACTGAAACACACACAATGTTACATATATATGCCGCCCAGTTAGATACATACAGGAAATTTAAAACGCATTTTTTGTGAAACAATTTTTAAGAGACAGACGACAAAGATGAACAGCAGTCGAATTGCAATCGATGCAAACAAGATGAAATGTAGACACACTGACAGACAATTGGACCGACAATCAGCTGAATCGTCGGACGGACATACAGACTATCATACCTACGCATTCGTTTGTATAGTTTTTGAAATACTAAACAAATGAGTTTTGGCCAACATGAACATGTTGCATGTGAAACCAAATGAATTACCAGATTAATGGACAAAATAAATCACATTATCGCTTCCCCAAAAAAATTATATATACATTTCTATATGCATATAGACCACAAAGAGCTAAAATATTAAACAAAGTTTAAAATGCAAAAAAAAAAATGGGAAAAAAGTAAAGAGTTCTTAGCTTTAAAAAAGCCATAAGTATAACCGAAATGCAGGACCACAGGGGAGAGACATTTCTCGGACAGACAGTTAGCCATACATCTACACTATTATGCAAAGTAATGCGAGAATTTATTGAACCTTTAACAGGCCACTTCGCTACCACACAAAATAAAAAAACAACAACAATAATAGAAAAGAAAATATTTTCAAATCTCTTTTAGAAGAACATCATCTTCAGACACTGAGAGAAAAGCAAAGAAAAAGCTAATTTAAAACTAAATTATTAATATTATAAGGTATTCAGCTAGCTGAATAACAGGATTTGTTAATATTATAAGGTATTCAGCTAGCTGAATAAAGGATTTATAAAAATAAAATTTCTCGATTTTGCTTATTTTTCAGCTTTCTGAATTTTGAATTAAAAGCTTATTTTGAATGTCACTACATTTTGTTATATATGCAGATAGAGGAATTAATTTTATTGAGCCGATTTGAAAAAAAGTTTGCTGAATAAATGAAATGTATAAATGTTATTAAAATTTTTACTGAAAACGTTTGCCTTATTTTTATAATATTATATTCACTAATTTATCAACAACTTTTTGCTGAATAACAAGTTTTAATATATTTTAATAAAAAAGTAAGTCCAAATTAAACTTTATTCATGTTATTATGATATTCAGCTAGCTGAATTCTTATTTTTTAACTTAATTAAGTAAAAAAAGTACTTATTTTATATTCATAATTTCGTTTTTATCAATTCAAATATTACAAAATGTTTTCATTTCGATTTTTAAAATAAATTTTCTAAGTGTATTTCAATAGTAAGTGATCTTTGGTGGTAACGATTGGAATGATATTTTCTGGGTTTATTGTTGTAGTTTGTTATTTGTTGTTGTTTATTGTTGTTGTTGTTGCTATTGTCGTATGCAAATGCTACAAAGACAAATCACACCTTTTGGATTTGTTGAACAAAATAAATCTCGTAATGAGTTACGATAAGCGTACAATTTCGACAGCCAAACAAATCACCTGCAATTGATCTTGCTAAACTAAATAAACTCGCACACATACACTCACACATACACACTCATACTCATATGGAAGAAGACACACCAACTCACGGAAGAGGAAAGAGAGTAAATAAAAAACAACACACAATGTTTGTGTTAGTTTTATATTTGCAAAAATATTTAAATTAAAACTTTCAGGAAAGTATGTGTATGAGTGAATTGATGGGTATGTGTGTGTGTTTATGGAAAAAATACAAAATCCATAAGATTAACTGACATTTATTGACTGTTTTTCAAGGAATTTACTTTATTTATTTATTTTTTTGTTTGTTGGCTTTTTGCTCTTTGCAGGCTATTTAATCTTTAATAAAACGATAAATGAGATCAGTGATCAGTTTGCCTGAGCTTTACAACCGGTTAAACTTAAACTAAGTATTGGCTGCTTTTAAATGTTATTTAACAAATAAATGTTGATCTTATAAATTCACTCATTACAACTATTAATTTCTTAAACTAACACCATGTTAAATTTATACTCAGAAGGGTCTCTGTGTGTCAGACTCTCATTCCCTCTCCCCCTCTGTGCCTTATGACAGACCTACCACAGAGTTTTAGATCCTTATAGATTTCAAAGCTTAAATTGTATTTCGCCTGCTATTTCTAACATATTTTTCGTAGCAAAAATAAGCAGGCATTCGAACAACAACAAGAACAAAATATTAAAATAATCGCGCGATAATAATCATGACAGTCGTCTATAGTCAATGCTTACAAATGACATTTGTCTTTGGCATAAAAAAGATGATGGAGAAAAAACAAACAATCCTCTCTATAACTTTGTTTTTGACCAGTACCCACAATAACCAAACAACAACCTTTTGTATATTCATAAGAATCTATATCTCTATATATTCCTTGAAAATAATAAAATCAAAACCAGTGGCTAAATTGCTATAATAAGCCCCTGGTTTTTTTACTCAAAAAAACCCTGTTCATTTGCTTTTTTCCACTTCATCTACTTACGAAACATTCACAACTTTTCTTAGGACGAGGAATTCTTCCTCTATGAAACCATTAAACAATTTCTAGTAGTGATCATTTTCGTTTTATTCTGGCCACAGTTGGTGGGCGATCATGTAGTTGTTGTATTGCCACCAAAAAATGTATTGTAACAACACACTCACTCGCTCACTAACTCACTCACTCACTCACTCATTCAGTCATTCATATAGGTGTTTTACCAGACATTATAAATTTTTGACAGTTTGGAAAATTACTGGGTATTGTGTTGACCCCCCCATTGTGTAGTGGCAGCTAGAAAAAAAGAGAACTGTTACCATGATGATGTGTTCTGAAGCTGGTGTTTCTCTACAAATAAACATTTTGTTTTGAACGGGCAATATTTTGTAACACGAGCCAAATAATAATGTTGATTTTGGTCTTTCAGCTTAATAACGCAAAAAAAAAATTTGTTTTCATCTTTTCTACTTAAAAAGTAGATATTGTTCAATAGAATTGTTTAACTTTAAATAAGAATTATTTGTTTAGCTATTGTATGGCGAAAAATGTATTGTATGAAAACGTTTATAGGTAATCAAAGGTATTAAAGACTCTTTTATAGGAATTAACAAAGTAGAAGAAGAAAAAATAAAGCGACAATAAATTTCAATATTTTAGTTAAAATCAGCAATTATTTATACTAAAGGATTATAAGTCATTTAAAAGCGCACACATATTCTACTGGAGAGAGAGGGAGAGAGAGAGGAATATAATAAATTAATTTTACAAATGAGTCTAAAGCATGAGTCGCCAAACACCAATACAATCTCGAAAAATATGTCTTAAAGGTCAAAGCTATAAAACATTAAGGTCGAGTCTACAGCTTTCTCATTGTATCTGGTAAAAAATCAAGTGAAAATCCAAATCGTGCAACAATATAATATCAAGTCTACAATCGTTAACCTAAAATTAAGCTAAAATACGTTTCTATGCAAATATCTAAAGGTCAATGTCTTATATTAGAGTTTCGAGATTAATATTAATACTGTCTCAAGTAAACTCTATATTTCAGATTCTATTATTACAATTTAAGACGAGCTTCCGTATTCAAGAATTGGCACAACTATGGAACAGTATCTAGAGTTAACATAACTTTCTCACGTCCAAACTAAAGCCAACTTGATGATAGTAGTGATGGTTATCGCTTATTAAAATTCTACAATCAAGGACGTGGAGTTCAATGTCTATAGTCGAGGGTATTAATTCACAGGTCAATAGCTGAAAGTTTATACAAAGAATCTGTTATATATAGTCAGGGTCTACAATCAAAAGCATATAGAAAGAAATTTACAGTCGATTAATTAACATCTGGTGACCTTTGAACTAATGTTTAGAGAAAATAATGAGATTCTACAGCCTTAAGTACAACCCACCCGAAGGCCACATATGTAGTCTTAAACCGGCGTTACATCGAAAACACAAATGAAAATGCGATACATATTTTCGACTTCCACTATT
>PYHX02000495.1:92721961-92747154 GCA_004302925.2 Cochliomyia hominivorax
ACTTTTGCCTCGGGCTAATATTAATTATTTAGTATTTAGTTTTTTTGTTATTGTTGTTGCTGCTGCTTTAGTTAGATTAATTCATCTTCTTATTTTTTTCTTCTGGTTATGTCAGTTCTTTCCATTCGTCTTTTGTGTCGTTTTCTTAATGTTCCTTTAAATTAGAATAAATCAAGCATAAATTTGTGCAGGCTCTTGAAAGGCTCATCTTCGTTAAAGACACATACACACACATTCACACTTTCATGTTATATCCAAAGTTTGTATTTAAAAGGTTATTTTTATTTGAAGACTCTCTAACATCGAAGAAAAAGCACAGTTACGTAGACAACTTAACAAACAGCAGCTTCCACCCCCCTCTCCTCCTCAGAAAAAAAGTTGAAATTGGCCAAAATTTTCTTTGATTTTCTATTTCAATTGTTTCAACAAAACTAACCCACATGAGGACTTTAACCCAAAATTATTATAACTACAAAATAACAAATAAGTCTCCATATATGTGTGTGCGGGTGTGTCTAAGTATTAATGCTTCAATGGTTTCTGAAAATGTATTTCAGTGTGTGGAGAGTCAGTCAGCCTCAATTAACTAGATACTATAACTTCAATAAGTCCCCTTAATTTATTTATAATATTTTTCGGAATGATGTACTTTTATGTGGTAATCAAAGGAAATTTCTACTTTTATTTTTACTTTTCTTAATTCAAGTAGCCTTGACAAAAACAAAGGTGAAAATAAATTTTCCTAAATAGCAAAAATAGTTTCTAACCATGACTACCGAAAACTACTATTTTAGTTATGTGACCATTTTTTGTTAGATAATTTTTTGTTAGATAATTTTTTGTTTTTACTTCAAGAAATTCTAAAGTGGAAATTAATTAATTAAAATAATAGAAATTAGCTGGACCTTAAACATCTTTAAGATAAAAATAATTTCAGCAAAATGTTCAGTAATTCACAATGGTTAGATTTAATGAAATAAAAGTGAAGCTAAAATTCTGCAAACAGCATAAGACAACTTTTCATAAAATTATTTTAAATCTAAAAAATTAATTATAAATTATGCACAATAGTTTTAAAATAATCTATTCACAATAGTTAGATTTATTTTGGTCGCTAAAAATGTCTTAATTTGAATCTAAAAGGTTTTAATACTAATAAAATGCTCTTTATTTCCATTTATATTTTTATTCATTCACAATAGTCCATATTAACTTAAATATTAAAGAATTGCAGATCAGTTTTTTAAGGTTTCAGTTCATAAATATTTTTAAAACTATAAAATTTCATATTAATTTATAACAAAAGCAGGCATATAATGTTTTCATTTACAATATCAATACTTTATTGATAGAAAAGTTTTTAATTGCTGAAAATTCTTTTATAAAATCCTTTAAATAAAAACTGATAATAATTTCATGAAAGTTTTTAAATATTTCCATTTATACATATTTTTGTTAGAACTACAGTATTTGTAATAAACTTTCAAACAAATCAGGTATCTAAACTTTTCATTCACAATAACACAAGCATTATCTATTGACATTTATTAGAACTCTTAAAAAAAAATATTTTACTAGAGAGATAATTTTACTTGGCTTTTATATCATGTTTCATTCACAATAGTAATAATAAATAATGAAAATTAGAGGTCGTTGTAGAATTTTTATTGTTTTTTCGCAAAGATCGTAAAAAGGGGGTTCCAGAGAATATACAAACAATGATTATAAAGGGATTTTTTGAATTAGTTGCCTAGATGATACTTAAAAATAATAACTAGTGTTATTTAATTTTACAATTCACAATAGTTAGGGAAAATATTTTTCTTCGATTAAATAAAAAAGAGGATATTTAGAGTCTTCATATTTAGTATTACAGCAGAATTATATTTCAAATTGTTTTAGTAACTATTGCAATTTATTGTTTAATTCACAATAGTTAAAGAAGAAAGACAGCGGAAGTATAATGCTTTTAACTTTATATATGTTATTTTATGTCGTAATAAATATCTTGTTTTAACTAACAGGAACCATTTTGAAATACATTTTATTAAAACTCCCTGGAGTTTTTTTAAAATTATATAAATTTGAAAACCCCCCTCCGCTGGAATATATAATAGAAAACCCTTTTTCTAACCTTTTTTGTCGATAAACCTTAATTTGTTAAAATTATTCCTGTTAACCGCAATGTCATTTTATTAAGGCATCTGTTTAATCGGATCTATTTATCACTAATGCCTTTTTAAACTACAAAACGTTTAGTCCATAATGTACAAAAACTGAATCGAATAAAAAATTGTGAAATAAAAATGAGAAGCGCAGTAGCTAATCTAAGACAAAAAATCTATAAACTATCAAATGCTACTAAAAAAGTATTAAAGGTCATGATACCCTTTTACGAAAAAAAAAACATTTTATTCTTCTCTAAACAGAAAATTGCAGCATGAGGCATTTAGTAGAATGGCAGCAGCAGCAGCAGCAGTAAATACAAGCAGCAGTTGGTACACAATTTTATATTGTAAAAGATAAGAAATCGAATATTGTTGCACAAAAGATGCAGACACAAGATAAAAACAAATTTTCTCATATTCTTTTTTATTTCAAAAAAAACAAAAAAAAAAAGAATTTATTTATTATTTGAATTCCTTTTGCTCTGGCTCAAAACTCTTGTGACATTATGTGGTTAATTTTTAGAGATATAGAAATGACTAAAACTGAAATTCAGGGGTGAGTTTTTGAGAAAACAGAAGAATGTTGAAATAAAAGTAAATAAACATATTTTTTTTGCTCGAAATCTATTTCCATTTTGTAATAGAAAAAAAATATTTTTGCCAGACAGTCGTATTTGCTTTTATATAACCTCGACCATTACAAATGGTTAAGAGGGTATATTAACTTTGTCATTCCATATGTGATGCTAAAACACAATCATCTTCTGTTATTGACACGCTCACATCTACAATAATTGACACAAATCGGTTCAGTATATCAAAAGATATAGACCAGCGAAGAATTTCGTAAAACTGTCAATTATAAACTTTTATGTATTTCATTATTGTTCCAAAAATTAACAGAATCGGTTCAGTAGAAAAAAATTATAACCGAAAATATAACTAATTTTATGACTCATTAAGTGTTTTAGTTTTGTATCTAAGAAATACGAAATATAACGTACACAACTTACACACAATTCAGATGGAGGGTATTGAAGAGTCGATATAGCTGAATATAGCATTCTTACTTGTTCTTGTTATTATTTAATAGACTAAAAGTTGCTAGCAGCATAATTTAAATGTTTCGTTAGCTGCTACTGTTTTCAGTCAGACCTCTCTAAAGCATTGAAAATGAAAAAATTCTTTTAGCTAAAGGAATTTTCATTTTATTTTTATTTCATTTCTATTTATTTTGCTGTTAGATTTCTTTTTTTTATATAGGAATTTCCATTACACATAATACAATGCAGCCAAGTTATTTCATTTTGACGTTTGTCACACCTTTTGTTACAGTCAAAATGTCACTTGGCTAAAATGAAGTAAAAAAAAATTCAAAAAACAAACAAATTTTCATATTTCTTTTTATTAATATTACAAACTACAATAAGGCCACAACAAAAGGCGTTATAAGAATTTAAATAAAGTCTACACTAATCGCGTGTCTTTCACATAAAAACAACCTAAAACAAAAGGCATAAAACCACGGACCACAAATGACTGGCCAACATTTTTTCAGTCAGTCACTCTGCCAGCATTTTAGAACTCGTAATCAACGCCTTTGAAATTAATGAGCCATGTTTAAGGTTTTTATGACATTTTAACTAGGACCTATAAAAACCCTTCACAAAATAAAACTAACTAACTAAACTAATCTAATTTCTACTTAAAACAAACGCTCTTTATTGTGTTTGTTAAAAACCTAAATAAATTAAACAAAAGCTGGTCATTATCACAATTACCAAAAAATATAATAAAACCTCCTCCCCCCTCGAAATTCTCAGCATTTCCCTGCTTTTTTTGGCCTTATTAGTAAAAAAAGCGATAATGTCATTTGTTGGTGCTAAAAACATTATGTAAATCAAGCTAAAATGTTCACTGCCAAACATTTCATTTTTATAAATTAATATCATTTATTTCCTTAATGCAAATATATTAATAATTTGTTAAACACAATCACAATAGTAACACCTCGTGTATAATGTTAAGAATATTAACTATTTTTTTTTCTTTTAACAAAATCAAAATAAAACTCAAGAGATTAAATAAAAATAAACTATAAAATTTTCTGGAGTAATAAAACTGCCATAAAATTATAGAAAATCTTGAAATTTACCATAATTATTGTAATAAATATAATAAAAATTATTGTGAATAAATCTTGATATTCCAAATAATTTTTTTCAAATATTTGCATAAGTTTATTGAATGTAATCAAAAGTTTCCTCAGACTTTGAAGCTTTTTTCACTTTAATATTTAAGAATTTCAAAATACTTTCATTCACAATAACTAAGAAATATTATTACAAATATATGTACATGAATCTTTTGTTTTTAACATCCAGGATTCTTTTATATATTATATGATTTTCATTCACGATAGTAACTGAGTGCTTTTGATTATCAGTCTCTTAAAGGCGATCAGGCTGTAGTTCGTTTGCTAGCCTGCCAGAGTTTTGCGTGTTACTCTTACGCATTGGTTAATGATCAGGCGTCTCTCCTTTAACAGTTTTTTTTTTAATTTTTCATATGCTGTTGAAATATTTTTATAGAAATATAAATTTCTCTCATTATCTTTTTAAATTTATATATTTTACTCATTCACAATAGTGAATTAAAAAAAAGTTTTCAAGGGAAATTGTTTTAATATGACCTCTATTTGAATAAAATTGAAAATGAATAAAACTAACTATAAGTTTACACTAATCACAATAGTCATGGTTAACTACTTGTCATTTCATATCCTTTTTGTCGCTTTTTTTGTTTTTTTTTTCTTTCTTTAAACTATATTGCTCAATTCATAAGAGTCCCCCACGATTTCTAATACATTTTTTTGCTTTTTAAAAGTTTTGAGTTCTAATTTTAAAAACTTCTTGCATTTATTGTGAATGAATTAAGTTAAATGGGATGTGGTTATGTTTTGAAATGTCATGTAATTTTCAGCTGTTTGTTTTACCGAAACAATGCCTTCAATCCTTAATTAAATTTCTTTAATTCACAATAGTTATCCCCAACTATTTCTAATCTCAGCTACTATTCTGTGGCTCCTTTAACTTGTTTAACCCAAAATATTTCAAAAAAATCCTTTCATTATTTTCTTTAAAAATAGGTTCCTTTCAATCACAATAATCTTTAAAATATTATTCTCTTTTAAAAGGTGTTTTTTCTTCCATAACTTCCTTTATTTTCTAAAATATTGTGAAATGAACAAAAGAAAATCCAAAAAATTTTCCTTATTTTCTTTTTATTTCCAAAAAAATCTACAACGAGTAAAGAAAAGGAATGAATTGCTTGGTAACCTTTGTTGTTAAGCCGCTCTCATTGTCTGAGTCATATCGTTTAGCTGATAACAATGACTGACAAAAGGTAATTCATTTGCTGTTAATGCTGCTGTTGCCTGCTTTTTACGTCTTCGAAATACAAAATACAGAACAGTGAAAATAGCAGCAGCAGCAACAACAACAATTCTTGATAATAATAAGAAATTTTGTGGCTTGATGTCTATTGTGACTCCCGCGCTACTGTGGAGATACTTAGATCCAAAAAAAAAAACTGCTGTGATGTTAATACTAATGCGGGATGGATGGATGAATGGATGAATGGTTGCAGTTGTTGTCATTTGTTTTGTGCCAGAAATTAATTTCTTTGTTTGTTATCCTTTTTGCTAAGAAAGAGTTTTCATTTTTTGCGTCTTTCCTTTCTTGATTTGTTGTTGTTGTTGTTCCTCAATCTCTCTAAAATTCTCAGTGTATCTGACATTAGCAATATTATTATCAACATCATATTACTTTTGTGTTAATAAAAATAGAGAAGTAGTTAGTTTCCTTTTTATATTGTTCATTTATTTAACTCATATGATGAGTTGTTGTTGCTGTTCCTGAGCGAAAGAATATCAACATTTTAATGCTCATCATCAGCATCATTATTATCTCTTGTATTCCTCATATTATTAAGCCGCCAACAAACTCAGCATGAGTTCATTGTTATTGGCCACGATTTGAGGTTTTTGTGCCTGCTTATCCTGACTGCCTACACTGTTGTCTTTACTGCTTCTTGTTGGATTCTTCTTCTATATTCCTTTGTTGTTAAGAAATCTGCTTAAATTTGTCTTCATCTGTCGTCGCACCCATCAACACATTCATAAAAATATAAAAGCAGAAAAATAAAAACAAATATGATAATAAAACAGACAAGAAAAGCAAATCAAAAGAAGCTGGGCTTTTCAGACACACACACACATATATATATATACTCTCATTCCATTAAGAATAATCTATATTTTGTGGTCTTAAACCGCAGGCATAGGATTCTAGCTGAGCGGGCATCTCTCTAGTATTTTCCAACTACATTTAATTATGTTGTCGTCAATCTCATCTTTTTAGAGAGATATTACACTCATTATGTGGCGCTTTAAAAAATTTATTTATTTCATACATCTTTTGTTCTTGTTGTTGTTGTTCTTTGTAGCTTTTATCTGAATATTTATTTTCTGGAGAGTGTTGCAAAAAAACTGGTATTAAAAATAATTTTTATTTAAATTTTCTGTTATTTTTTTCGTTTAATTTTTTTCTTGCAGTGTAACTAATTTATGACACTTTTAATTAAGTTTTTTTCTCATTTTTTGCCCGTCTGGCTGGCTATTGCTATAAGCCTCGAGCAAAAAACTAGTTATTTATTGATTTATTACAATTATTGAAGTTGCGAATGGGAAAAAAATGAGAATTATGTATTTTGTGGCGATTATTATTGGAATTCTAAGAAAGATGAATATGATGACGGGAAAAACGGAAAAATAAATTTTCTTTAAGTTGTTGCTGGCTGTGAAGACTGTAATTGTTGTGACAAAATGACAAAAAGAGCAAAACACTTTAAGCAAGAGAACAATATTCAATAGGGGTTTAAGTAAGAAACCGGGAAGTCGATTTACATTATAATCCGACTTTAGTGGAGAGTCTAGGCAGACTATAATGGATACTCTAACCCGACCATAGTTGACACAAAAGCCAGACACTCTGGCCCGACTATAGTGAACACTAAAGCCGGACTATAGTGAGCACTATAGCCATACTATAGTGAGCATTATAGCCATACTATAGTGGACACTATAGCCATACTATAGTGGACACTATAGCCAGACTATTGTGGACCCTATAGCCAGACTATAGTGGACACTATGACCAGACTATAGTGGACACTACAGCCAGACTATAGTGGACACTACAGCCAGACTTTAGTGGACACTATAACCAGACTATAGTGGACACTACAGCCAGACTAAAGTGGACACTATAACCAGACTATAGTGGACACTATAACCAGACTATAGTGGACACTATAACCAGACTATAGTGGACACTATAACCAGACTATAGTAGACACTATAACCAGACTATAGTGGACACTATAGCCAGACTACATTGAACATTACAGCCAGACTGTAGGGACACTATAGTCAGTCTATTGTGGACACTAGTCCAACTATAGTAACCACTATAGTCCGATTATAGTTAAACACTATTACTCAATCATAATACTATATTGGATGTTATAGTCAGACTTTAGTGAAAAAAATAACCAAACTATAGTCCTCTATTGAGGACACTTAGTCAGAATACAATTCACAATATATAGTCAGACTGTAATGGACAATATAAACAGACTATAGTAGACATTATGTCAGACTATAGTAGACACTATAATCAGACTATAGTAGACAAATATTCATACTATATAATTCTGCACACAATAGACAGATTATAGCAAGCACTTCGGTCGCCCTATAGTTGACACTTATATCTATAGTTGAGATTATAGTCTGTCTTAGTTAATGTTTCATAGTTTTCTTAATAAGTTTTTATACTTTTTGCTACTTAACTATTTTCTTTACAAATTTATTTGCGATTTAAAATAGCATGTGCCTTAAATGGTCTCGTCTTTTATCACCATTTGAGGTTGTTTTTATAACAGAAACTCTATTGTGTTATTGAATTTATAATTGTTTGTTGTCGTTGTCAACATTTAAATTACTAAATAGTCTTGTATGTATTTATTTAAGCTTTTTGTGTGTTGTAAATAAAAGAGACACTTGTTTTAGATTTCTTTCATTTCAGTTTCATTCATGCTTTTTCTTACTTTTTTTTCTTTTTACAAAAAGAAAAAAAAAAAAAGATTTAAATAAAATTTATTTGAATAAAGATTTCATGAGCTGTCAACTTCTTCTCTTCTGAGCCAGTGACTTTGGCTGTTTAGTTTGTTTACAGTGATTTAGGTTTTGGTGACAATTTATTTGTGTTTGTGTTTCCCCTTGTTTTGTGCGCTAAGATGACGTTGTAGGTTGTTGGCGGCGGTGGTAAAATGCAGAACCGCCACTTGCCACTGGTTTTTATTTTATTTTTATTTTTGTCTGATATCTAATATTTTCTTTTGTTGTTGCTGTTTTCAGCATTAAGTAGTAGTAGCATTTAAATACAAACAAACTGCTTTTTTCTTTTTGTTGTTGTTGTAATTTGATTAAAAAAATCTGATTTTTTGTTGTTGTTGTTGTTGTTGTTGTTTGTGTGTTAACTACAAAATTTTTAAGTGCAGTGACTTCTTCTTTTCTTTGTATTACGATTTGAAACTCTGGCTGTTTTTGTTGATTGTCAACATTTAGCATTTGTTTGTTGACAAGTGTATGTGTGTGTATCTATGTGTGCATGTATCTGTGTGTTTGAGGTTGTTTAAAGCGCCATTATCCAAGCTTCTTAAATTTCTTGTTATTTGCTTACAAAACAATAACAACCAAAAAACATTATGTTGAACGTTTTAATTTTGCCACTTGTTTGCTTAAAACATTAAAGTGACTTCGTCTCACTTAACTGCTGCTGCATTAAGCAAACATTTATTTCAGCAGCAGCAGCAGCAGCGTGAGTATTTTTTATAAAAATCTTATATTTAAATTAACTTTCATTAAAATATTTGCTTAAGTGTTTTTCTTTTAAGATTTTTAGGATTTTATATTCAAATTTTTGTTTATCTAAAGAAACGTTATAAATCTTTAGATAAATAGATAATCCAAACCAAAAAAAAAGATCTTCTGTAAATAAAAACTGTTTTGTCAGTGCATAATTTTTTTATTTATATCATTTCTTCGTTTATTGTTTTTATTGAATTTTTAATCATTTTTTTTTGTAATTTATTTTATTGTCTGTATTATAATTTATTTATAGGTGAAAAAAAATTTATTTAACAGCTTTTGTTTGTTTTTACTATAATTTATGATTAATAGAAACAATCATTGTTTATTGCCACCTTGAGAATAATGTTCACGATCACCTGTAGTAATACAATTTATAATAAATAGATATTAACACATATCAAAGACAAAGACTTTAAAGCCCAGACACACACATATTTAAAATTATTTAACAGTGAGCAACAAAAGTTTGCAAACTCCATAAAATATACCTAACATTTCTTAAATTTTCTTGGCTTATTTTGTCTGATTGTCGGATGAAAAATATATATCCAATAAGCTCTTTTTCTGAAAAGAAACGTTTTTACTTGAATAATAAACTCTGAAAGTAAAAATTGTAATATTACATTTTATTTTCCTGCAAAATAAAATTTTTTTCTGATTTTCGGTTCTAGTATTTTTGCAGCAATTTTGAAAACCCAGAAAAATTTGAAATTATTTCAAAATTTTTTATAACTTTTGTCTGATTTGATTTTTTTTGTCTGATGGTCGTTTGTAGTATTTTTACAATAATTTGAAAATCAAAATCAAACGTATTTTTTAGAAGATGTATTTATATCAAAAATCGTATTCAATTTTATTTTGAATCTCAAAATAATATTTGTCTGTTTGTCGGTTGAACTATCATCATGTTATATGCCTTTTTATATTATCTAAAAGATGATACAATTTTGGACGTTATTCATTTATAACAGTTTTTCACATTATTAAAAAATTGTCTGATTAAATCCTTCCTGTCTGTCGTTTTTAAACTTTTTGTCTGTTTATTGTTTGTGAAATATTTTATTATAATCTTTTAATAGCCTTTTTGATTTTTTGGATAATTTTGTCTGATATCGATTTTAATTTATTGTCAATAGTCAGATTTACAATTTTTTATCTGATTATTTTATAATATTTCGTAAATATGTTTAATATTTATTCAAAGAATTTATTCAAAAAATCGTTTTCTTAAAAAAAATGTCTGATGTCGGTTTAAATTTTTTTGTCGGATTGTCGTTTTTAAAATAGTTTATTTGATTTTAAATTGTAAACATTTTGTAAAACAATTTTCAGAACCGACATTCAGATAAAAATTTAAAACAAGATTAGTTTAAATTTCACTAACGGTTTTTGCAAGTGATTTTCATTAATCTTCTGTTCGCACTTTTGTTAATCACTGTATATATCCCCAAGTTTTAATTTAATATGACAAGTATGAGTATTTAGTGTTAGTGTTCGTGTTTACATATGCATAAATGTATGAATATGCGTGTCTTTCTATATGTGTGTGTATAAATTTAATTGTATTTTTTTTTCATAAAAAAAATTGTGATTAAAATTTATTTAGCAAAAAATTGCGTTGACAATTTAACTGACTGTCAGCTTGAGTGACTGTCTGAATAAATGAAATGAACGAAAATGTTTTTAATTTTTTTTCTCATATTTTTTTTTTTTTTTGTTTGAATGAACAAATGAATGGAGTGAATGAATAAATGACTGACTGACTTATAAATTTCATTTGCGGTTATTTTTCTTAGTGAAAACACGCAAATTGGATGTCACTATAAATATTTGTTACATGCACACACACACACACACATGTCTAACAAAACAGTTAGGCCCAAAATCCAAACTAACTAAATATGTAAAGGGTGCCGTCGGCATTAAAATAGAGAAGTGTTATATATGGGGTATTTAGGTGGCAACATTCATATAAATGTTTAGAATACCTGCTTTTATTTTATTTATCTTACCGACTGACTGCCTCAAAGACTGACTGACGAACTGTCAAAAGAACTTTTTTTTGAATTTGTTGTAACAAGTGAACATTTTCATTACAAAAAAGCTGTATTAGCAAGTTCAGACTTGTCAGAAATTATTTCGTTTCTCGAATATGTTTTTTTGTTTTTGTTTTTGTTGTAATTTTTCACACATGAGACATTCAGTCACACATCAGTTTATCAGTTTGTAGTCGCGTCGTGCTGCATGTGATGGATGTCACCTTGTTTTATGGCTCACAAACATGGCTTTAGCGTGTCAATATAAACACATCACATATAGTCGCTTTTGTCTATATGAATACACACATACATATATAAAAATTTTGCTAAAACTACTACAACCACTACTACAATAAATAATAGTTGTTTCATTTAATACAACCTACTACTTGCTACTAAAATATTTGTAGCACAATCTGCTAAAACTAGAGAATATTTTGCTTTTCATAAAAATTTAACTTGAATCAATCGGTTTTTATTTATACTCTCATATGTGTATGTATGTGTGTGAATGTTTATACATATGTTAAAATGCCTGTAACTGACTGTTAAAATTAACGAGACTTAAATCTAAAAAAAAAACACAACAGCTACAACACTAACAATAACATTATTTTATTGTTGTTTTAATTTTGCATCTAAAAACAGAGAGCAAAAAGCAATTGCAATAACAAAAACAACAACAATAAGAAAAAAATTATAATAATGCCATGTAATGAAATGTAATGCATCGCACAATTCATTGCTCTAACTAAAACTAAAATGTCTGTCTGCTTGTCCGTCTGTCCGTATGTCTGTCCATGTGTTTTACGCGACGCTTTACAAATTTGAAATTTTCTAAATGTTAAATTATTTATTTTTTTTGCTTTATTGTTGTTATGTTTCTATAGTAAATTACTACAACAATTGTTAATAATAATAACAACAACATTTACATTTACACTCATAGATATATGTATGTATGTGTGTGTGTATGTATGTAACACTAAGCTAATGATTTAATATTAAACAAAATTAAATTGTCAATTTAAACAAAGAAAAAACAACTTAAGTGATTGTTGAAAATTTAAATAATTGAAAATTTAATTTAAAAATAACAAAAATGTATACTAGACTATAGACGAAACTGTAGATAAGTAGAAAGAGGAATAGATCAGAGCAAGAAATGAGGCTATAAGAAAAACACGACTAAAGTCAGGAACAATCGAAAGTTAATAATGAAACCTACAGACGTTAGTGTAAAACTAAATCCTAAAACTATAGACTATAATCAAAACCAGGTGCTATAAAGTAAGTTATAATAGTTAGCTATAATCTAAACTGAAAAGAGTCTAATATATTAACTGTAGTCTCAATAACACTATATTTCAAATTACATATATTTTATCAACAATTGATACAAAATCTCGGCTATAGTTATCCTGTAATATCAACAACAAATACAAAATAGTCCCCACAACAGAAAAACAAGTTGATTTTGGTTGGTCTCAATGAAAAATATACTATGTCCTCAATATAGTTTAAACTAAAAGTTGGCAATTAGATATAGACTATTGTCTCAGTTACAGAACAACAAAATAACCTCATAAGTTATCAGCCTTTGCTATGGGTAGACTATAACCTCAACTATATCTCGATTCAGACCATAACCTAAAGTATATTTAGTTTAACTTTAAAAAAAAAATATTGCTTGAATTGACTATTGATTAAATGTAAAGTGCTTTTACAACTTAATTTATTAGTTTACTAATTTTATAGTTTAAACTACAGTTAAACTGTAAATAAACCATAGTCTGAATTATATATAACTTGTACTATATAGTTTAAGCTATAAATAATCTCTCCTCTAAATTATTTATTGACTTGACTATTCATAGGATATAGTGTTCAGTACAGATTAACTATAGTTTAATCAATTCATTAACAATTGTTTAATTATAGATAACCTAAAACTTAAGCTATAAATTGATTATTGTCTTAAATCTTGGTTATAGTGTAAACATGGTTTAAACTCGTGTTTATTATAATTTTAATCCTAAAATTATTCCAAATTTAATTTCAAAACATATTAACCTCGTTAAAATCACATGAGACAATTTTAATTTCAAAACAAATCTTAAAATGCAATTTAAACTCCAATTAAAACTAGTTTAAATAAAACCATGGATTATATTTTAATTAGTTTTTTTTCGATAATAAAGATTTCATATTAATTTTAATTTATTTGATTATAAATAAAATGTAAATTTTACAAAAATTAAGCAAAAATTTATGAATGAAAAAAAGGGGTCAACGTGAAAAAAATCGGAAGCTATAAATTTTAGATTTAAACAAAATTAACGAAATTCATTGATAAAAACTAATTTTTGTGATTAACTTTAAAACAAAGAAATTTTAATTATGAATACAAATTCATTGATCAGTTTTGATTTGGGGACCTTAACCAAAATCCCTTGATTTATCAATGAATTAAGAAAATTATGAATGAATTTGATTTTATGTTAAACAAAAACTCATTAATTTTTTAGGAATAATAATTCATTATAAATTAAAAAAAAATTAACATAATTTAATATGGTTTTTTAATTTTAACTAATTTAAACTGATTACAAAATTGTGTGAATTGGAAAAAATTTTATAGATGATTTTAATATGCAAACGCTAATTAAAAATGTTTTGATATATTTTCGGCAATTAATTAATGAAATGATAATTTTTCCACTTAAATTTTAAATGAGCTTTTAAATAATATATACGTTGGTGCTATTTAGCTAAGCTCAACTGTATGATTGTAATGTCTTTGTCTGGTTTTAGGCGGCTTGCAGAGAAAAAGGGGGATTTAAAAAATTTTCATTAAATTAGAACAACATTTAGATTATTACAAACAATAGAAAACACTTTACATGAACTTTCATATTCATAATCATGCGATAATTAGTTGTAACATCAACAATATAATGTCTGTCCAGCCGTCCAACCATTCATTTGTGTGTATGTGTATGAGTGTGTGTGTGTGGCAGAAGGGTGTTAACAAAAACATCAACGTTAAAAATGTTTCACTAAAATCGAGAGCGAACAAAATAATAACCGCCAGTGATGTTATTTCATGATAATGATGGCGCGGCAATGTTAATATGATGACATAATAAAGTGTTAATTTGTAAAGATTTTTCAGTTTAAAATTTACAATCACAAATTATTTTAAAAAACATATTTTGCCAAAGTATTTTTAAATTTAACACAAATTTCTAAAAACGAAAAAATTGCATGAGGCATGCAAAAGTAAATTTTTTTTAACCGACTAAAGACTCATTTATTACAAAAAAAAAATAATGTTGAAAAATATTTCTAAACATCTTGTTTTAAATCACTCATAATCCATATTTTTCTTTAAAACGATTTTAATCTTGTTTTCTCCTCTTGCAACACCTTTGTTCTTTTTTTTTTTTTGTGATTATTAGCCATTGATATATTTACTTAACTACCTCCCCTCAGCCTAAGTTTCGAAATAATTGGTTTTGACCCTTAAAGAGATGTAATTATCTTTTATTATCGATGAAAACCTTCTCATATTTATCATGATGGATAAATGTTTGTTTCTTTCAAAATTGTTTTTATTTCTACTGGTTTTTTGGTTTTGTTATTTTTTTAATATAGATTTTTTCGTTTTTTTTTTTGGTTAAAATGCGATTATGATGGGTGATTACATGCAGGAGTGAGCAAACATATAAAGAATTTCAATGGGATGGAGGGACGGACGGACGGACGGACCGACGGACAAACAGACAATGAAACAATTACTAAAACATACATTCATAAAAATAAGAAATAACTAAAATTACATTTATATTTGTTAATAGACTTAAAATTGAAAGGTTCAACCCACGTCGCCACATTGCTGTGACCAGTAGAACTATTAGGTAAGGGAAAAATGACATTTCTTACTCTGCTATACTTGACATAAAATCCAAACAACAATTAAGATAAATGTACAAGCTTTAAGATAAAACGACTAGAGGCAGGAAAAAACTGATGTATTAAATAAAACCGAATCTACTTTAGTCCATTATATAAACTAGAGTCAGCTAGAGAAGGACTATAATATTAACTGCTGATAGACTACAATCTCAGCTATAGATAAACCATAGTTCCAATTATGAAATCCAGAAAAAAACTTAAGAATTCATTTTAAAAATACGTAGCCGATAGTCTCATTCTCAAATATACTGTTGTTTCAACAATAGGTGGACTATAATCTTAGCTATAAATAGACAATGGTCTCAACTTCATATAGAGTTTGGTATCAACTGTAAACAGATTACAACACAATCAATATTTTGATTTTGTAGTTTCAACTTGAAGTAGACTATTATCTTAACTAAAGATTGGCTATAATCTTTACATTAAAAAGAGTTTAGAGTCAATTATATTTTGATTATAATCTCAACAATAGATGGACTTTAGCCTCAATAATAAATAGTTTCAATTAAAAGTATTCCATAATATCAACTACATATAGACTATATTCTCAATTCAAAATAGGATTTAGTGACAACTATAAATAGATTAAAACCTCATCCAAACAACAATTAAGATAAATGTACAAGCTTTAAGATAAAACGACTAGAGGCAGGAAAAAACTTATTTATAAGATAAAACTGAATCTACTTTAGTCCATTATATAAACTAGAGTTAGCTAGAGAAGGACTATAATATTAACTGCTGATAGACTACAATCTCAGCTATAGATAAACCATAGTTCCAATTATGAAATCTAGATAAAACTTAAGATTTCGTTTTAAAAATAAGTAACCGATAGTCTCATTCTCAAATATACTGTTGTTTCAACAATAGGTGGACTATAATCTTAGCTATAAATAGACAATGGTCTCAGCTTCATATAGAGTTTGGTATCAACTGTAAACAGATTACAACACAATCAATATTTTGATTTTGTAGTTTCAACTTGAAGTAGACTATTATCTTAACTAAAGATTGGCTATAATCTTTACATTAAAAAGAGTTTAGAGTCAATTATATTTTGATTATAATCTCAACAATAGATGGACTTTAGCCTCAATAATAAATAGTTTCAATTAAAAGTATTCCATAATATCAACTACATATAGACTATATTCTCAATTCAAAATAGGATTTAGTGACAACTATAAATAGATTAAAACCTCATCAATAGATTGAATTTATTTTCAATAAAAAGTCTCCTACGCTATTTCAACTGAAAGTTGTCTAATATCTCAAATAAAGATAGAATATAATTTCAGCTAAAAATAGAGTTTATAGTCAGCTATATATTGATTATTAATGGTCTTAATAATAATAAGACTATAATTTCATCTATAGTTTCCACTCAAAGTAGACTGTAAGCTTAATTGTGGATAGACTATAGTATCATCTGGAAATAGAGTTTAGTGTGATCTACATTTTGGTAATAATCTTATACAAAATTTGACTTTAGTCCCAATAATAACCACAATATGGACTAAAATATAGTTTAAGTTAAAACTATGCTATAATTAAAACTATCGTTTTAAGTAAATAGTAAGTTTAGTCTTAGTCTGTAAATATTTTAGATTACAATTAAAGCTTTAGTTTGCAGTTTAATTTATAGTATAGACTTTATTTTGGAGCATAGTTTAGATTATACAGTTTTGATTGTAGTTTGTCTGTAGTATGGACTATACTTTTGAGTTTGGTGTACAGTTTATTCTATAGTTTAGAATAAAGTTTGGTCTATAATTGAACTATCTGTTTAGAATATAAATTGGAAAATAGTGTAGACTTAAATGAAGATCATAAGTTTAGACTATAGATTGTGCTTTTGTTAAGACTATAAATTTGACCGTATTTTGAATATAGTTTAGACCACAATTTATTCTATAGTTAGGAATATAGTTTGATCTATAGTTGTGGACTATAGTTTCAAGTTAACAGTAATTCGTACTGTATCCCTTGATGTAGTGAAGTTATTAGTATTTATGATTGAATTTCAGTAAAAGTCTGTAGGAAATAACTTTTCCTCTTACCCTCTAATATATTTAGTTATATTGTTTTGCCCATGTACTTATAATTATTTTTATTAGTTTAATACCCATCTACCACAAATGCATTCTTCATTCACTCGTCCACAATATAATTTCTTTTACATCTTTCTTTCTTTCTTTCTGGTCTTTATTATTATTCTTTTTTTTGTGTTCTTCTGCTCTATGGACATTCATAAATATATTCAGGGCACAATGAGCTCGTCAAGTCATAATTACCAAAATATTAATGAATTATTTGGAAAACATACAAACAAATTAAGCCAAAAAAAAACAGAAACAAAAAATAAATGTTGTTTAGTAGTTACAAACCATATTCTGGGATGGCACACGTACCTTTTTTCCAGATAC
The DNA here is from genome assembly GCA_004302925.2 of Cochliomyia hominivorax. Classification (NCBI taxonomy): domain Eukaryota; kingdom Metazoa; phylum Arthropoda; class Insecta; order Diptera; family Calliphoridae; genus Cochliomyia; species Cochliomyia hominivorax. The sequence continues at coordinate 92,739,576 of PYHX02000495.1, forward strand.
CTGACTGAACAAAACAAGAGACCAGAGAATGTGTTTAATAGTTTTGAAATGTTGAGTAGTTAACAGAAAAAAGGAGAAGCTGCCGTTTTTCTTTATTTTTTTTTTTAGATTTTTTGAAAATTTTATTTTTTTTAATAATTTTTTTTTGGATGGCGCCAACGTTTTAAACGTTGGTATGCACGCAAATTATTATGCGTCTGCATAATAAATTGATTAATACATTTATTCATTCATTCATATATGGTCAGAGAGAGAGAGAGAGAGAGCATAATATGAACAAGAAGAAGTTTTGGGCCACGAAACGTACGAGGGGTTATAAAACTAACACTTGCTTTTTCTTGCCTTTTTATGTGGTAATGAAAATACTGGTCAAATGTAATGAAAAAGGGGGCTTTATATATTGAGGTAATTCAGTTAGGGCGTAACTCCTTTTTATGAGCTGTTTAACTCGATCCGTTTTTTTACTCGAGTCTGAAATACGTGCTCGAATAAGTTAAAGTTTCTTTTTTTTTTTTTTGGAATGAATTTTTTTGTTGTTATATATGGTATTTTATATTGACAATGATCGTAAATAATAATTTTTTATGGAAATTTAATTTTAATAATTTCTTATGACATTTAAAAAAGAGTTAAAAGAAAATTTTAATAATTACAACACGTTTTGTCGTTTTTATTATTAATTTTCTAAAATTATCACTAATTGTTTTCTTTTTTTTTTGTGTGTAAAATGTAATTTTACATTTTATCTACATAAATGGTAAAAATAATGTAAAATTAGTTTTTATTTGAAAATTAAAAAGTGGCGCTTGCAGTAAAACCTTAAATGGTCTTAACTAGGCGCCAGTTGTTAACTGAGTTAATGTCATTTCTTATTTTAGAAAATTAACTCATTATTTCTATATGAAACCAACAAATATTTCTTTAGATGCTGGAGCATTATTTTTTGACATTCATCCGGGGTCAATGACTTGACAGGTTCATTATTTATAAATAAAACAAATCAGCTTATTAGTATCATTCTTTCATTTAAACAATTGTTTAATCCCTTTAGAGAGATTTCTTAAATGAAATGAAATGAAAGAAAATCTAAAAACAGGTAGCTTCTTCAATTCGTAACATGCAACAGGGTGGTCTTTCACTTGGTCATGAAATCGATTTAAACAGCAACAACAACATCAGTATTATAGCATCATAATTCTGTTTTTGTTGTTGTTGTGGATGGTTTATGCTGGAAATGACGTTGATGTTTTTTCTCTCTTTTTGGGTTTCGTTTTTTTGGTGATTATGTGTTGATTGGCCCCTGATTGCTAACAATCTCTTAATCATTTTTTTCTGGAGTGCTGACATTTTAATTTCCACCAGCTCAAAGGTATTAAATAAATCAGATAAAAATCAAATTATATTATAAAACAGCTCTCATTAAGGTTGTTTTTCAGCTATTAAATTTTTTAGTCAAGAGATTTTCTTTTTATCGAGGAAAGAGAGAGAGGAGCTATTTGAAATTAATTGAAATTAATAATTAATTTTTTCTTAACATTTTTTTATTTGTTTTGACTATCGCCCACTGTAGAAAAAAGAGTTTAAAAATGTCGTTTAATTTTTTTTCAATATTATTTTTTTTAATAAATTTTTATAATAAATTTCAATGTCCTATAAAACTACACAAAATTGTGCATATATGCAATAAATAACATTAATCTAGGTTGCCAGGTTTTTTAGTTCTCTCTACTCGAATTTCAAGTATTTTTCACTTTATAAAAATGTCATAAAATAATCCTAAAATTCACTAATTTTAAAGTTTCAAAATAAAAGTTCTGTTTTTTTCCCATATAATAGTACATATGGTCTACTTTAATTTTTTGAAAAATTCTTAATTAATTTACGTTATTTTCAGAAAATAACATTTCATAAAGGAAAAACTTAATTTGTTTAAAATCTGAGTAATTTTATTGTATGCGTTAGTTCGTTCCTCTGTATCCTCCAAACTAATCTCATGAGTTTTATGAAATTTAATCATATTGTACATTATGGTCCCGGAAAAATAACTACTTCATTTTAACAACATCGTTTAAGTAATTAAAAAGTTATAGACCGATATCTAAGGCAAACTTAAAAATCAAGAAAGAACTTTTTTAAATTATTCAAATGGATTTTCTACAAAAAAAAAACTTTTAATAAATTATATGACCCAAAAGTGACCAAGATGGGTCCTAAAAACTATTTCCACATTATAATGCCAAAAATACTCAAAATCGTTTCAATAGAAAAAAGTTATGGCCAAAAATATAGTAAGAGCAGTTTGTTTATTCGTATGGATAGACAGATGGACGGACAATATTGTGCAGTTTAGAAATTTCATAGTTTTTGGAAATTTTACTTTTTCGGAAATAAATGAAAATAAATCATTTAATGACATTTTCCAAAATGTCTTTTTTAAACAAATCTTTTTTAAACAAATAATGTTTATTAAAATAATGAGTTATCATTTCCCTTGAAGCAAAGACAGATGGATGGACGGACATTACCACTCCACTAAAAAAAGTCTCATAATGCTGAAAATACAGTTATTATGTAATAATAAGCTATAAAATATAGATGTATCATTAAAATATCGATATCTGGAATTTAACGCCTTTTGCAACCACTTTAACTTCAAAGTGTATTTTACAATACTTAAACTATATTTAAAGCTACATTTTGAGCCATATTACTATAGATCCGATTAGAGCTTATATTTGTCTATTGTGTTTATGTTAAAATAAGTTATGATTCAAATTGTTAAGTCCATTTATTTTTTTATTTTATATTTAAAATTGTTTTAACAATTTTTAACAAATTTCTCATATGAATAGCGGTGTTTTTAGGAATTATTTTTGTTAAACCATAATTTTGGTTATTTATAAAAAATTGTGTTAAATTCAAGACATAAATCAAGTTAATTTCCTTTTTAAAAATAACAAAAACAGTAATTTTACACATTTTAATTTTACGTTTAAATTTTATTCAATAAATTACTAATTATTCCCTTTTTCCCCAATTTTAGTCATTTTATCTGTTTATTTATTTACACTTAATTGTTCAAATATTCAAGTGAAAATTTCCGGTCTAAACCCAAAAAAAAAAGAATACGTTTTCCTCTTCTTTCAAATAGTTCTTGTTTTTTGTTTCTTATGTTTTTTTTTTCTTTTTTTTTATGAAAAGAAAAAGTACAACTGTTTTATTTGGTATTATATTGTTTTTTGTATAATAATTAACTCATTCCCTTAAGAATTAAATAACCATTAAATAGTTAAAACAAGTCGTAGGGTCTTTGTCTATTAATTAATGCAAATGTCACTAAAATAACTCAATTTATAACAATAACAACAATAATAATAATAATTGTTATAACATAAATGTCTGATTTGATTTTGTTGAAATAAGCAACGGATGTGGGAATTATTCTATATATACATTTATGTTCCTTAACATATGGAATACTCCCATGAGTTGAAATAGACAAATAGTTAACCAGAAGGAGTTTTGTAATAATTTCTGTCCCTTAAACAAAATTACATAAATGTAATTGCCACTCGTCTTTAATATTGAACAGACAGTGTGTTATGACAGTGTTGACAATCTGTGACAGGTAAATAATATAAGACAAACATTATTTTGTTTATATGTCAGAGCTAAAGAAAAGTTTAACTAACTTTATGGAAGAATTATGAAATTTTGATTTTGTAAATATGACCTTATAAGAGAAAGTTTTCTATATTTTCTTTAAACTGACAGTTATTTACACTTTACTTGGGTTTAGAAAACCATAAAACAAATAATCTCTTTATATCAATGTTTTTTTTTTTCTTAAAACTCGAAAACTTTGTCTGGTCATTGTTTAACTAATAAAAGTTTTGATTTTTAAATCAAGTTAGATGGATGGACGTCAGGACAGACATAAGTTTGCTAGTTGCAACATTTTATTTTATTACTTACTTTGCCACACTTTATTGAATATTTAGCTAGATATCAGTTAAAATTATTTTTAAATTAAGCACACACTTATTTACCCATACTAAAGCAAATTGTATGTCTGTCTTTCTGTCTGGTTTTTATAAGCAGTTTAACTAATAATATACAAACGGACGGACGGACGGTTGGACGTATGTTGGTTTGGTGATAGACTGACAATAAAATGTAGCATTAACAATAGCAATTGCAGATATAACAACTACTCATTCATTTACAATAGCAACAACATGTACAATAATAACAATAAATTACTATTTTCCTACATCAATTTAAACAAAGTTTTTTTTTTAGTTTCTTTCTTCACATTTTCTTTTCTTATAAATATCGGCTGTTGTTGATTTCTATTCGAGTTTAATTATTCACACATTAGTCAATAATGATTGTCCAATAGTTTTGTATTTTGTATACAAAGTTTACAAATGAAAAAGTTTGTTATATGTAAATTTTCCCCAAGGGGGTTTTAAGGGGCTGACTTTCCTAGAGGAATGTTAAAAAACTAGAATTGAAGGCAAACTTTATGAAAAGAAAGGATATTTAGGTTTATACACCAAGTGAACTAAAAATAACTGTATGATTGTCAACTATAGTGATTCGGTTCATGTAATTCACAATAGTATCAATATCCTTTAATTGCTAGAGAAAAAACTTACGAATTTATCAGGAAAAGCCATGAAATTAAATTTTATGTGAATTTCAACCATCAATCATAATGAAATAAAATATTAATTCACAATAAGAAAGACATGTATTGAAATTAAAGTAAAAAGATAAAAAACACAAGATTTTTTATAAATTTATATTTTAATTAATTTCAGTTGTTAAATATATTGATAAAATACTAAAATTATTCTGTAATTCACAATAGCAAATTTCAAATATTGAAGTTTTCTGAAAAAAGTCTTTTCATTTGAATATATGAAATAAATACAAAATCAAATAATATACAAAAATGTTAAAAATTATTCTGTAATTCACAATAATTAAATTAAAATTTTATAGTTACTGAAAAGAAATACTTCTTATCTTAATATGTTTCTTACAATCGAAATCAAATAATATTTACGAAATTTACATGATTCAAATATCAGATATAATATTCTTTAAAATAGGAGAACGATTCTGTAATTCACAATAACAGAAATACAAATATTTAGGTAAAAAGGTAGTTTTTTGTTATTATTTGATATTAGAAATAATCATATGCGTATAATTTTTAATATACTCTAATGTTCCTCGCACTCTTTTAAGGGCCGTAAAGTTTAAATCACAGTAATGCAAATTTTTCGTATCTTCAAATAATTATTAATAATAAAACTTGAATTAAAATTTTTAACATCAATTGGAAATAATAAACAAATCATGGCATATAATTCACAATATTCTTTCATGCTTCTCTCACTCTCTTAAGAACCTTAAGGTTTAAATGTTATAAATTTTGTATTTTCTTCAAATCAAAATAATTTTAAATTTCTAATTATTTTTTTCTTACTTTCCAAATCACAATAGTGTAATTTTAATACTTCTTTTAATTGAGGGTATCGAAACAAATTTAAACAATACTGATTTCGGTTGTTTTGATAATAAAATTAGTTTTAGAAATTTAGAATTGATATATTTAAATAAGATTTTTTAACTTACAAAAATGTCTTAAATCACAATAGTGTAAATTGAATCCTTCTTTAAGATCACTATAATAGTGATTCAAGTTTTTTTTAATATTAAAGTGTTTTAAGAAATTTGAAATTATTCAAATTACAATATGATTTATAATACACGAAAACTTTTCAAATTACAATGGTGGAAATTGAAACCTTCTTGAAATTAAGGCTTTCGAGATAAATCAAAATAATATTGATTTACTTTTTTTAGTAAAAGTAGTTTTAGAAACCTTTAATTATCAAAATTTCAAAAATGGTAATTAAAATTCCGATTTCAATCACAATAGCTAGAGAGTTTTATTAAAATCTCTATCAAAATTAAACAGGAATTGTTATTTTATATTTAAAAACAATTAAACTGATTGAGTTGTCATTAAAAGATTTAATTTAACAGGTTCTTTAAAAAATATATAAAATCTAATATTTATTATTTCGTTAAAGGCAACAAAATAATTATTATTTCAAATACCATATTTTAACCATAATTTAATTTTTATAGCAATTTTTTAAAAAAATTGTCTGAATCTCAATTAAATATTAAAATTTACCAGTTTCTACAAATAAATTTTTAATAATTGATTTGTTCCAATAATTGTTTTGGAAGAAAATAAATCTAGATTATGCTAAATTTAGAATTTTTTCAAAACAGTAAATTATAAATTTTTCAAAAATTCCCAGCTGTTTTATATGCACAACATTTGGTTTGGAGCCATTTTCTATAGAATATAAAGCAAAAAATAATAAAATTAAATTTAAATTATTCAAAGAGGATAAATAATGAAAGTTCTAGAAAATTCAATAAATGTGTTCTAATTTTATTGATTTTTATTCTGCCATCTGGTTTTTATTAATATTTAATTTTGGTTGGAGGAAATTTTTTGTGACAAATTATTTTTAATGACAATAATGAAGTAATAAATTTATATTTTAAATATTTAATTAGAGTTCCATTTTTAATTATATAATTTTTCAATTTTTCAAGATAAATTTGTTTTTCTTAACTTGAACTTGTTTTATTGTGAATATAATTAACATTTTTTAATTAACGGAATTTTTCCTTTATTTGATTTAACGTCTTAATAATTTATTTAAAAACTGTAAAATGATTCACAATAAAATTTTTATAGTGAATTTACAATATTTGTATTTAATTCACAATTAAACAAATTCTATTGTAATTTAAAATTTAAACGAAAAACAAATTATAATTAAATTCATTATTGTGATATTTTGTTAATTCACAATTTAAACTTTATCGCTGTCATTTATTGTGGCTGTGAGCATGTCAATAACAGACAGACAGTCGCGTATAGCTAAATCAGCTCAGATTTTTATTTGATGGAAGAATATATACATTTGGAATGACAAAGTTTATAAATCCTCTTCACCACTTGTGATGGTGGAGGATATAAAAACTATTTTAGAAAATTTTCATTCTTAAATTTTGTACTTCTAAACCTTGAGATTTTTTAATTCACAATAGTTGAGTTCATATTTGAATTTCAACGGAAATTGGTGCAAATATAATATAATGAAATTTTGATTAGCAATTTTTTTTAAATTTAAACATGCTGTTGTTTTTAAATTGATTTATCATTTCATTTCCATTCACAATAGTGGGTATTCTATATGAACTTTTAGGGAAATATTTCTAATAATATATTTTATTTAAATACTCAAAATTACTTCAAATGTTTAGTCATTTAAATCAACTATGACTTTAAAAAATCTCCAAAGGGTTTATAATTCACAGCAGCTGGTTTGGGATTTATATTAAATTTCCATTAAAGTTTTAATTCAATTTTCTTTTAATTGTAAATTATTGTTTATTATATTTAATTATTTATGAATTTTTAATTTTATTGTGAAAATGTGTTTCATTAATAAGAACTAATAATTTTTGCTTGATT
>PYHX02000495.1:92747254-92774075 GCA_004302925.2 Cochliomyia hominivorax
CAAAATAACAAATAAATCTCATATATGTGTGTGCGGGTGTGTCTAAGTATTAATGCTCAATGGTTTCTGAAAATGTATTCAGTGTGTGGAGTCAGTCTCAGCCTCAATTAACTAGATACTATAACTTCAATAAGTCCCCTTAATTTATTTATAATATTTTTTCGGAATGATGTACTTTTATGGTAATCAAAGGAAATTTCTACTTTTATTTTTACTTTTCTTAATTCAAGTAGCCTTGACAAAACAAAGGAAAAATAAATTTCCTAAATAGCAAAAATAGTTTCTAACCATGACTACCGAAAACTACTATTTTAGTTATGTGACCATTTTTTGTTTTATAATTTTTTGTTTACTTCAAGAATTAAAGTGGAAATTAATTAATTAGAAATAATAGAAATTAGCTGGACCTTAAACATCTTTAAGATAAAAATAATTTCAGCAAAATATTCAGTAATTCACAATGGTAATGCTGCAGACAGCATAAAACAATTTTTCATAAAATATTTTATACCTAAAAAATAATTATAAATTATGCACAATAGTTTTAAAATAATCTATTCACAATAGTTAGCTTTATTTGGTCGCTAAAAATGTCTTAATTTGAATCTAAATTTAGGTTTTAATACTAATAAAATGCCTTTATTCCATTTATATTTTTATTCATTCACAATAGTCCATATTAACTAAATATTAAAGAATTGCAGATCAGTTTTTTAAGGTTTCAGTTCATAAATATTTTAAAACTATAAAATTTCATATTAATTTATAAACAAAAGCAGGTACTAATGTTTTCATTCACAATATAATACTTTACTGATGGAAAAATTTTAATTGCTGCAAATTTCAATAATCCTTTAATAAAAATGATCACAATTTCTTGAAAGTTTTTAAATATTTCCATTTATACATATTTTTGTAGAACTACAGAATTTGTAATAACTTTCAAACAAATCAGGAATCTTAACTTTTCATTCACAATAACACAAGCATTATCTATTGACATTTATTAGAACTCTTTAAAAAAATAAATATTTACTAGAGAGATAATTTACTTGGCTTTTATATCATATTTCATTCACAATAGTAATAATAAATAATGAAAATTAGAGTCGTTGTAGAATTTTATTGTTTTTCGCAAAGATCGTAAATAGGGGTTCCAGAGAATATACAAACAATGATTATAAAGGGATTTTTGAATTAGTTGCCTAGATGAATAGTTAAAAATAATAACTAGTGTTATTTAATTTTACAATTCACAATAGTTAGGGAAAATATTTTTCTTCGATTAAATAAAAAGAGGATATTTAGAGTTTTCATATTTAGTATTACAGCAGAATTATATTTCAAATTGTTTAGTAACTATTGCAATTTATTGTTTAATTCACAATAGTTAAAGAAGAAAGACAGCGGAAGTATAATGCTTTTAACTTTATATATGTTATTTATGTCGTAATAAATATCTTGTTTTAACTAACAGGAACCATTTTGAAATACATTTTATTAAAACTCCCTGGAGTTTTTTTAAATTATATAAATTTGAAAACCCCCCCTCCGCTGGAATATATAATAGAAAACCCTTTTCTAACCTTTTTTGTCGATAAACCTTAATTTGTTAAAATTATTCCTGTTAACCGCAATGTCATTTATTAAGGCATGTGTTTAATCGGATTATTTATCCACTAATGCCTTTTTAAACTACAAAACGTTTAGTCCATAATGTACAAAAATTGAAATCGAATAAAAAATTGTGAAATAAAAATGAGAAGCGCAGTAGCTAATCTAAGACAAAAAATCTATAAACTATCAAATGCTACTAAAAAAGTATTAAAGGTCATGATACCCTTTTACGAAAAAAAACATTTATTCTTCTCTAAACAGAAATTGCAGCATGAGGCATTTAGTAGAATGGCAGCAGCAGCAGCAGCAGTAAATACAAGCAGCAGTTGGTACACAATTTTATATGTAAAAGATAAGAAATCGAATATTGTTTGCACAAAAGATGCAGACACAAGATAAAAACAAATTTTCTCATATTCTTTTTATTTCAAAAAAAAAAAAAGAATTTATTATTATTTGAATTCCTTTGCTTCTGGCTCAAAAACTCTTGTGACATTATGTGGTTAATTTTTAGAGATATAGAAATGACTAAAACTGAAATTCAGGGGTGAGTTTTGAGAAAACAGAAAGAATGTTGAAATAAAAGTAAATAAACATATTTTTTTTGCTCGAAATCTATTTCCATTTTGTAATAGAAAAAAAAATATTTTTGCCAGACAGTCGTATTTGCTTTTTATATAACCCTCGACCATCACAAATGGTAAGAGGGTATATTAACTTTGTCATTCCATATGTGATGCTAAAACACAATCATCTTCTGTTATTGACACGCTCACATCTACATAATTGACACAAATCGGTTCAGTATATCAAAGATATAGACCAGCGAAGAATTTTTCGTAAAACTGTCAATTATAAACTTTTATGTATTTCATTATTGTTCCAAAAATTAACAGAATCGGTTCAGTAGAAAAAAATTATAACCGAAAATATAACTAATTTATGACTCATTAAGTGTTTCTGTTTTGCATTTAAGAAATACGAAATATAACGTACACAAACTTACACACAATTCAGATGGAGGGTATTGAAGAGTCGATATAGCTGAATAAAGCATTCTTTCTTGTTCTTGTTATTATTTAATAGACTAAAGTTGCTAGCAGCATAATTTAAATGTTTCGTTAGCTGCTACTTTTTTCAGTCAGACCTCTCTAAAGCATTGAAAATGAAAAAATTCTTTTAGCTAAAGGAATTTTCATTTTATTTTTATTTCATTTCTATTTATTTTGCTGTTAGATTTCTTTTTTTATATAGGAATTTCCATTACAAATAATACGATGCAGCCAAGTTATTTCATTTTGACGTTTGTCACACCTTTTGTTACAGTCAAAATGTCACTTGGCTAAAATGAAGTAAAAAAAAATTTCAAAAAACAAACAAATTTTCATATTTCTTTTTATTAATATTACAAACTACAATAAGGCCACAACAAAAGGCGTTATAAGAATTTAAATAAAGTCTACACTAATCGCGTGTCTTTCACATAAAAACAACCTAAAACAAAAGGCATAAAACCACGGACCACCAAATGACTGGCCAAACATTCTTTCAGTCAGTCACTCTGCCAGCATTTTAGAACTCGTAATCAACGCCTTTGAAATTAATGAGCCATGTTTAAGGTTTTTATGACATTTTAACTAGGACCTATAAAAACCCAAAAACCAAATACCCTTCACAAAATAAAACTAACTAACTAAACTAAACTAATCTAATTTCTACTTAAAACAAACGCTCTTTATTGTGTTTGTTAAAAACCTTAATAAATTAAACAAAAGCTGGTCATTATCACAATTACCAAAAAATATAATAAAACCCCCTCCCCCCTCGAAATTCTCAGCCTTTTCCTGCTTTTTTGGCCTTATTAGTAAAAAAAGCGATAATGTCATTTGTTGGTGCTAAAAACATTATGTAAATCAAGCTAAAATGTTCACTGCCAAACATTTCATTTTTATAAATTAATATCATTTATTTCCTTAATGCAAATATATTAATAATTTGTTAAACACAATCACAATAGTAACACCTCGTGTATAATGTTAAGAATATTAACTATTTTTTTTCTTTTAACAAAATCAAAATAAAACTCAAGAGATTAAATAAAATAAACTATAAAATTTTCTGGAGTAATAAAACTGCCATAAAATTATAGAAAATCTTGAAATTTACTATAATTATTGTAATAAATGTGATAAAAATTATTGTGAATAAATCTTGATATTCCAAATAATTTTTTTCAAATATTTGCATAAGTTTATTATACATTTTGAATGTAATCAAAAGTTTCCTCAGACTTTTTCATTTTAATATTTAAGAATTTCAAAATACTTTCATTCACAATAACTAAGAAATATTACTACAAATATATGCACGTGAATCTTTTGTTTTTAACATCCAAGATTCTTATATATCATTTGATTTCATTCACGATAGTAACTGAGTGCTTTCCTTGTACCTTGTTTGCTCACCTTCCAGAGTTTTGAGTCTCGCTCCCTCGCATTGATTAATTATAAGGCGGCTCTCCTTTAACTGCTTTATAATTTTCCATATGCAGTTGAAACGATGCTATAGAAATATAAATTTTTCTCATTATCTCTTTTTAATTTATATATTTTACTCATTCACAATAGTCAATTAAAAAAAGTTTTTACGGCAAGTTGTTTTAATATGACTTCTATTTGAAGAAAATTCAAAATGAATAGAACTAAATATAAGTTTAACCTAATCACAATAGTCATGTTAAACTACTTTAAATTTAAATAATTTTAAAAACTTCTTGCATTTATTGTGAATGAATTAAGTTAAATGGGATGTGGTTATGTTTTGAAATGTCATGTAATCTTCAGCAGTCCGTTTTACCGAAACAATGCCTTCAATCCTTAATTAAATTTCTTTAATTCACAATAGTTATCCCCAACTATTTCTAATCTCAGCTACTATTCTGTGGCTCCTTTAACTTGTTTAACCCAAAATATTTCAAAAACCCTAAAATTTCCAATTTTAAAAATCCTTTCTTTACTTTCTTTAAAAATAGGTTCCTTTCAATCACAATAATCTTTAAAATATTATTCTCTTTTAAAAGGTGTTTTTTCTTCCATAACTTCCTTTATTTTCTAAAATATTGTGAAATGAACAAAAGAAAGAAAAAGAGTTTTTTAAATCCAAAAAATTTTCCTTATTTTCTTTTTATTTCCAAAAATCTACAACGAGTAAAGAAAAGGAATGAATTGCTTGGTAACCTTTGTTGTTAAGCCGCTCTCATTGTCTGAGTCATATCGTTTAGCTGATAACAATGACTGACAAAAGGTAATTCATTTGCTGTTAATGCTGCTGTTGCCTGCTTTTTACGTCTTCGAAATACAAAATACAGAACAGTGAAAATAGCAGCAGCAGCAACAACAACAATTCTTTATAATAATAAGAAATTTTGTGGCTTGATGTCTATTGTGACTCCCGCGCTACTGTGGGGATACTTAGATAAAAAAAAAAAAAAAAACTGCTGTGATGTTAATACTAATGCGGGATGGATGGATGGATGGATGAATGGATGGATGAATGGTTGCAGTTGTTGTCATTTGTTTTGTGCCAGAAATTAATTTCTTTGTTTGTTATCCTTTTTGCTAAGAAAGAGTTTTCATTTTTTGCGTCTTTCCTTTCTTGTTTTGTTGTTGTTGTTGTTGTTCCTCAATCTCTCTAAAATTCTCAGTGTATCTGACATTAGCAATATTATTATCAACATCATATTACTTTTGTGTTAATAAAAATAGAGAAGTAGTTAGTTTCCTTTTTATATTGTTCATTTATTTAACTCATATGATGAGTTGTTGTTGCTGTTCCTGAGCGAAAGAATATCAACATTTTAATGCTCATCATCAGCATCATTATTATCTCTTGTATTCCTCATATTATTTAGCCGCCAACAAACTCAGCATGAGTTCATTGTTATTGGCCACGATTTGAGGTTTTTGTGCCTGCTTATCCTGACTGCCTACACTGTTGTCTTTACTGCTTCTTGTTGGATTCTTCTTCTATATTCCTTTGTTGTTAAGAAATCTGCTTAAATTTGTCTTCATCTGTCGTCGCACCCATCAACACATTCATAAAAATATAAAAGCAGAAAAATAAAAACAAATATGATAATAAAACAGACAAGAAAAGCAAATCAAAAGAAGCTGGGCTTTTCAGACACACACACACACAAATACTCTCATTCCATTAAGAATAATCTATATTTTGTGGTCTTAAACCGCAGGCATAGGATTCTAGCTGAGCGGGCATCTCTCTAGTATTTTCCAACTACATTTAATTATGTTGTCGTCAAACTCATCTTTTTAGAGAGATATTACACTCATTATGTGGCGCTTTAAAAAATTTATTTATTTCATACATCTTTTGTTCTTGTTGTTGTTGTTCTTTGTAGCTTTTATCTGAATATTTATTTTCCGGAGAGTGTTGCTAAAAAAACTGGTATTAAAAATAATTTTTATTTAAATTTTCTGTGATTTTTTTTTCGTTTAATTTTTTTCTTACAGTGTAACTAATTTATGACACTTTTAATTAAGTTTTTTTTCTCATTTTTTGCCCGTCTGGCTGGCTGACTGGCTATTGCTATAAGCCTCGAGCAAAAAACTAGTTATTTATTGATTTATTACAATTATTGAAGTTGCGAATGGGAAAAAAATGAGAATTATGTATTTTGTGGCGATTATTATTGGAATTCTAAGAAAGATGAATATGATGACGGGAAAAACGGAAAAATAAATTTTCTTTAAGTTGTTGCTGGCTGTGAAGACTGTAATTGTTGTGACAAAATGACAAAAAGAGCAAAACACTTTAAGCAAGAGAACAATATTCAATAGGGGTTTAAGTAAAAAACCGGGAAGTCGATTTGGATTATAATCCGACTTTAGTGGAGAGTCTAGGCAGACTATAATGGATACTCTAACCCGACCATAGTTGACACAAAAGCCAGACACTCTGGCCCGACTATAGTGAACACTAAAGCCGGACTATAGTTGACACTACAGCCAGACTAAAGTGGACACTATAACCAGACTATAGTAGACACTACAGCCAGACTATAGTGGACACTACAGCCAGACTATAGTGGACACTACAGCCAGACTATAGTGGACACTACAGCCAGACTAAAGTGGACACTATAACCAGACTATAGTGGACATTATAGCCAGACTACAATAAACATTAAAGCCAGACTGTAGTGGGCACTATGGCCAGTCTATTGTAGATACTATATTCCAACTATAGTAAACACTACAGTCCGATTATAGTAAAACACTATAACTCAATCATAATGCTATATTGGATATTATTGTTAGACTTTAGTGAAAAAAAATAACCAAACTATAGCCCTCTATTGAGGACACTATAATCATAATACAGTTCACAATATAGTCAGACAGTAATGGACAATATAATCAGACATAGTAGACACTATAATCAGACTATAGTAGAGACTATAGTAGACAATATTGTCTGACATAAAAGACACTATAATCAGACTATATTAGAGACTATAGTAGACACTAAGTCAGACTATAGTAGACAAATATTCATACTATATAATTCTGCACACAATAGACAGATTATAGCAAGCACTTCGGTCGCCCTATAGTTGACACTTATCTCTATAGTTGAGATTATAGTCTGTCTAAGTTAATGTTTCATAGTTTTCTTAATAGTTTTTTTTTTATAGTTTAACTTAAACTTCTTTACAAATTTATTTGCGATTTAAAATAGCATGTGCCTTAAATGGTCTCGTCTTTTATCACCATTTGAGGTTGTTTTTATAACAGAAACTCTATTGTGTTATTGAATTTATAATTGTTTGTTGTCGTTGTCAACATTTAAATTACTAAATAGTCTTGTATGTATTTATTTAAGCTTTTTGTGTGTTGTAAATAAAAGAGACACTTGTTTTAGATTTCTTTCATTTCAGTTTCATTCATGCTTTTTCTTACTTTTTTTCTTTTTACAAAAAGAAAAAAAAAAAAAGATTTAAATAAAATTTATTTGAATAAAGATTTCATGAGCTGTCAACTTCTTCTCTTCTGAGCCAGTGACTTTGGCTGTTTAGTTTGTTTACAGTGATTTAGGTTTTGGTGACAATTTATTTGTGTTTGTGTTTCCCCTTGTTTTGTGCGCTAAGATGACGTTGTAGGTTGTTGGCGGCGGTGGTAAAATGCAGAACCGCCACTTGCCACTGGTTTTTATTTTATTTTTATTTTTATTTTTGTCTGATATCTAATATTTTCTTTTGTTGTTTTTGTTGTTGTTGCTGTTTTCAGCATTAAGTAGTAGCAGCATTTAAATACAAACAAACTGCTTTTTTTGTTGTTGTAATTTGATTAAAAAAATCTGATTTTTGTTGTTGTTGTTGTTGTTGTTGTTTGTGTGTTAACTACAAAATTTTTAAGTGCAGTGACTTCTTCTTTTCTTTGTATTACGATTTGAAACTCTGGCTGTTTTTGTTGATTGTCAACATTTAGCATTTGTTTGTTGACAAGTGTATGTGTGTGTATCTATGTGTGCATGTATCTGTGTGTTTGATGTTGTTTAAAGCGCCATTATCCAAGCTTCTTAAATTTCTTGTTATTTGCTTACAAAACAATAACAACCAAAAAACATTATGTTGAACGTTTTAATTTTGCCACTTGTTTGCTTAAAACATTAAAGTGACTTCGTCTCACTTAACTGCTGCTGCATTAAGTAAACATTTGTTTCAGCAGCAGCAGTATTTTTTATAAAAATCTTATATTTAAATTAACTTTCATTAAAATATTTGCTTAAGTGTTTTTCTTTTAAGATTTTTAGGATTTTATATTCAAATTTTTGTTTATCTAAAGAAACGTTATAAATCTTTAGATAAACAGATAATCCAAACCAAAAAAAAGATCTTCTGTAAATAAAAAATGTTTTGTCAGTGCATAATTTTTTTATTTTTATCATTTCTTCGTTTATTGTTTTTATTGAATTTTTAATCATTTTTTTTGTAATTTATTTTATTGTCTGTATTATAATTTATTTATAGGTGAAAAAAAAAATTATTTAACAGCTTTTGTTTGTTTTTACTATAATTTATGATTAATAGAAACAATCATTGTTTAGTGCCACCTTGAGAATAATGTTCACGATCACCTGTAGTAATACAATTTATAATAAATAGATATTAACACATATCAAAGACAAAGACTTAAAAGACCAGACACACATATATTTAAAGTTATTTAACAGTGAGCAACAAAAGTTTACAAACTCCATAAATATACCTAACATTTGTTAAATTTTCTTGGCTTATTTTGTCTGATTGTCGGATGAAAAATATATATCCAATAAGCTCTTTTTCTAAAAAGAAACGTTTTTACTTGAATAATAAACTCTGAAAGTAAAAATTGTATTTTACATTTTATTTTCCTGCAAAATAAAAATTTTTTCTGATTTTCGGTTCTAGTATTTTTGCAGCAATTTTGAAAACCCAGAAAAATTTGAAATTATTTCAAAATTTTTATAACTTTGTCTGATTTTTTTGTCTGATGGTCGTTTGTAGTATTTTTACAATAATTTGAAAATCAAAATCAAACGTATTTTTTAGAAGATGTATTTATATCAAAAATCGTGTTCAATTTTATTTTGAATCTCAAAATAATATTTGTCTGTTTGTCGGTTGAACTATCATCATGTTATATGCCTTTTTATATTATCTAAAAAATGAAAAAATTTTGGACGTTATTCATTTATAACAGTTTTTCACATTATTAAAAAATTGTATGATTAAAGCCTTCTTGTCTGTCGTTTTTAAACTTTTTGTCTGTTTATTGTTTGTGAAATATTTTATTATAATCTTTTAATAGCCTTTTTTGGATAATTTTGTCTGATGTCGATTTCATTTTGTTGTCAATAGTCGGATTTACAATTTTTATCTGTTTAATATTTATTCAAAGAATTTATTCAAAAAATTGTTTTCTTAAAAAAAATGTCTGATGTCGGTTTTAATTTTTGTCGGATTGTCGTTTTTAAAATAGTTTATTTGATTTTAACTTGTTTACAACATGTTGAAAACATTTTTGCTAATTTCCTAAATAAAACTGATCATTTCATATCATTTTATTTCGTTTTATTAATTTTCAGAACCGACATTCAGACGAAAATTTAAAACAAGATTAGTTTTAATTTCACTAACGGTTTTTGCAAGTGATTTTCATTAATTTTCTGTTCGCACTTTTGTTAATCACTGTATATATCCCCAAGTTTTAATTTAATATGACAAGTATGAGTATTTAGTGTTAGTGTTCGTGTTTACATATGCATAAATGTATGAATATGCGTGTCTTTGTATATGTGTGTGTATAAATTTAATTGTATTTTTTTATAAAAAAAATTGTGATTAAAATTTATTTAGCAAAAAATTGCGTTGACAATTTAACTGACTGTCAGCTTGAGTGACTGTCTGAATAAATGAAATGAACGAAAATGTTGTTAATTTTTTTTCTCATATTTTTTTTGTTTAAATGAACAAATGAATGGAGTGAATGAATAAATGACTGACTGACTTATAAATTTCATTTGCGGTTATTTTTCTTAGTGAAAACACGCAAATTGGATGTCACTATAAATATTTGTTACATGCACACACACAAACATGTCAAACAAAACAGTTAGGCCCAAAATCCAAACTAACTAAATATGTAAAGGGTGCCGTCGGCATTAAAATAGAGAAGTGTTATATATGGGGTATTTAGGTGGCAACATTCATATATATGTTTAGAATACCTGCTTTTATTTTATTTATCTTACCGACTGACTGCCTCAAAGACTGACTGACGAACTGTCAAAAGAACTTTTTTTGAATTTGTTGTAACAAGTGAACATTTTCATTTCAAAAAAGCTGTATTAGCAAGTTCAGACTTGTCAGAAATTATTTCGTTTCTCGAATATGTTTTTTTGTTTTTGTTTTTGTTGTAATTTTTCACACATGAGACATTCAGTCACACATCAGTTTATCAGTTTGTAGTCGCGTCGTGCTGCATGTGATGGATGTCACCTTGTTTTATGGCTCACAAACATGGCTTTAGCGTGTCAATATAAACACATCACATATAGTCGCTTTTGTCTATATGAATACACTCATACATATATAAAAATTTTGCTAAAACTACTACAACCACTACTACAATAAATAATAGTTGTTTCATTTAATACAACCTACTACTTGCTACTAAAATATTTGTAGCACAATCTGCTAAAACTAGAGAATATTTTGCTTTTCATAAAAATTTAACTTGAATCAATCGGTTTTTATTTATACTCTCATATGTGTATGAGTATGTGTGTGTGTATGCATGTGTGTGAATGTTTATACATATGTTAAAATGCCTGTAACTGACTGTTAAAATTAACGAGACTTAAATCTAAAACAACACAACAGCTACAACACTAACAATAACAATAACATTATTTTATTGTTGTTTTAATTTTGCATCTAAAAACAGAGAGCAAAAAGCAATTGCAACAACAAAAACAACAACAACAATAAGAAAAAAATTATAATAATGCCATGTAATGAAATGTAATGCATCGCACAATTCATTGCTCTAACTAAAACTAAAATGTCTATCTGTCTGCTTGTCCGTCCGTCCGTATGTCTGTCCATGTGTTTTACGCGACGCTTTACAAATTTGAAATTTTCTAAATGTTAAATTATTTATTTTTTTTTGCTTTATTGTTGTTATGTTTCTATAGTAAATTACTACAACAATTGTTAATAATAATAACAACAACATTTACATTTACACTCATAGATATATGTATGTGTGTGTTTGTGTGTATGTATGTAACACTAAGCTAATGATTTAATATTAAACAAAATTAAATTGTCAATTTAAACAAAGAAAAAACAACTTAAGTGATTGTTGAAAATTTAAATAATTGAAAATTTAATTTAAAAATAACAAAAATGTATACTAGACTATAGACAAAACTGTAGATAAGTAGACAGAGGAATAGATCAAGAGCAAGAAATGAGGCTATAAGAAAAACACGACTAAAGTCAGGAATAATCGAAAGTTAATAATGAAACCTACAGACGTTAGTGTAAAACTAAATCCTAAAACTATAGACTGTAATCAAAACCAGGTGCTATAAAGTAAGTTATAATAGTTAGCTATAATCTAATAACACTATATTTCAAATTACATATATTTTGTCAACAATTGATACAAAATCTCGGATATAGTTATCCTGTAATAGCAACAACAAATACGAAATAGTCCCCACTACAGAGAAACAAGTTGATTTTGGTTAAGTTAAGTTATCAGCCTTTGTTATGGGTAGACTATAACCTCAACTATATCTCGATTCAGACCATAACCTAAAGTATATTTAGTTTAACTTTTAGACTGTCTTTAGTAAAAAAAAATATTGCTTGAATTGACTATTGATTAAATGTAAAGTGCTTTAACTACTTAATTTATTAGTTTACTAATTTTATAGTTTAAACTACAGTTAAACTGTAAATAAACCGTAGTCGGAATTATATATAACTTGTACTATATAGTTTAAGCTATAAATAATTTCTCCTTTAAATTAAATATTGACTTAACTATTCATAGGATATAGTGTTCAGTACAGAGAAACTATAGTTTAAGCTATAAATTTATTATTGTCTTAAATCTTGGCTCTAGTGTAAACATGGTTTAAACTCATGTTTATTATAATTTTAATCCTAAAATTATTCCAAATTTAATTTCAAAACATATTAACCTCGTTAAAATCACATGAGACAATTTTAATTTCAAAACAAATCTTAAAATGCAATTTAAACTCCAATTAAAACTAGTTTAAATAAAACCATGGATTATATTTTAATTAGTTTTTTTTCGATAATAAAGATTTCATATTAATTTTAATTTATTTGATTATAAATAAAATGTAAATTTTACAAAAATTAAGCAAAAATTTATGAATGAAAAAAAGGGGTCAACATGAAAAAAAATCGGAAGCTATAAATTTTAGATTTAAACAAAATTAACGAAATTCATTGATAAAAACTAATTTTTGTGATTAACTTTAAAACAAAGAAATTTTAATTATGAATACAAATTCATTGATCTGTTTTGATTTGGGGACCTTAACCAAAATCCCTTGATTTATCAATGAATTGAGAAAATTATGAATGAATTTGATTTTATGTTAAACAAAAACTCATTAATTTTTTAGGAATAATAATTCATTATAAATTAAAAAAAAAAAATTAACATAATTTAATATGGTTTTTTAATTTTAACTAATTTAAACTGATTACAAAAATATAGATGATTTTAATATGCAAACGCTAATTAAAAATGTTTTGATATATTTTCGGCAATTAATTAATGAAATGATAATTTTTCCACTTAAATTTTAAATGAGCTTTTTAAATAATATATACGTTGGTGCTATTTAGCTAAGCTCAACTGTATGATTGTAATGTCTTTGTCTGGTTTTAGGCGGCTTGCAGAGAAAAAGGGGGATTTAAAAAATGTTCATTAAATTAGAACAACATTTAGATTATTACAAACAATAGAAAACACTTTACATGAACTTTCATATTCATAATCATGCGATAATTAGTTGTAACATCAACAATATAATGTCTGTCCAGCCGTCCAACCATTCATTTGTGTGTGTGTGTGGCAGAAGGGTGTTAACAATAACATCAACGTTAAAAATGTTTCACTAAAATCGAGAGCGAACAAAATAATAACCGCCAGTGTTGTTATTTCATGATAATGATGGCGCGGCAATGTTAATATGATGACATAATAAAGTGTTAATTTGTAAAGATTTTTCAGTTTAAAATTTACAATCACAAATTATTTTTAAAAACATATTTTGCCAAAGTATTTTTAAATTTAACACAAATTTCTAAAAACGAAAAAATTGCATGAGGCATGCAAAAGTATATTCTTTTAACCGACTAAAGACTCATTTATTACAAAAAAAAAATATTGAAAAATGTTTCTAAACATCTTGTTTTAAATCACTCATAATCCATATTTTTCTTTAAAACGATTTTAATCTTGTTTTCTCCTCTTGCAACACCCTTGTTCTTTTTTTTTGTGATTATTAGCCATTGATATATTTACTTAACTACCTCCCCTCAGCCTAAGTTTCGAAATAATTGGTTTTGACCCTTAAAAAGATGTAATTATCTTTTATTATCGATGAAAACCTTCTCATATTTATCATGATGGATAAATGTTTGTTTCTTTCAAAATTGTTTTTATTTCTACTGGTTTTTTGGTTTTGTTATTTTTTTTTAATATAGATTTTTTCGTTTTTTTGGTTAAAATGCGATTATGATGGGTGATTACATGCAGGAGTGAGCAAACATATAAAGAATTTCAATGGGATGGAGGGACGGACGGACGGACGGACCGACGGACAAACAGACAATGAAACAATTACTAAAACATACATTCATAAAAATAAGAAATAACTAAAATTACATTTATATTTGTTAATAGACTTAAAATTGAAAGGTTCAACCCACGTCGCCACATTGCTGTGACCAGTAGAACTATTAGGTAAGGGAAAAATGAAATTTCTTATTCTAATATACTTTACATAAAACCCAAACAACAATTAAGACAAGATAAAACGACTAGAGGCAGGAATAAACTGATGTATAAAATAAAACCGAATCTACTTTAGTCCATTATATAAACTACCTACTATAATAGTTAGCTAGAGAAGGACTATAATATTAACTGCTGATAGACTACAATCTCAGCTATAGATAAACCATAGTTCCAATTATGAAATCTAGATAAAACTTAAGAATTCGTTTTAAAAATAAGTAACCGATAGTCTCATTCTCAAATATACTGTTGTTTCAACAATAGGTGGCCTATAATCTTAGCTATAAATAGACAATATTCTCAACTTCATATAGAGTTTGGTGTCAACTATAAACAGATTACAACACAATCAATATTTTGACTTTGGTCTCAAAAATAAATAAATAAATAAATAAATAAATAAATAAATAAATAAATAAATAAATAAATAAATAAATATTATCTAACATGTAGTTTCAACTTGAAGTAGACTTTTATCTTAACTGAGGATTGGCTATAATCTTTACATTAAAAAGAGTTTAGAGTCAATTATATTTTGATTATAATCTCAACAATAGATGGACTTTAGCCTCAATAATAAATAGTTTCAATTAAAAGTATTCCATAATATCAACTACATATAGACTATATTCTCAATTCAAAATAGGATTTAGTGACAACTATAAATAGATTAAAACCTCATCCAAACAACAATTAAGATAAATGTACAAGCTTTAAGATAAAACGACTAGAGGCAGGAAAAAACTTATTTATAAGATAAAACTGAATCTACTTTAGTCCATTATATAAACTAGAGTTAGCTAGAGAAAGACTTTAATATTAACTGCTGATAGACTACAATCTCAGCTATAGATAAACCATAGTTCCAATTATGAAATCTAGATAAAACTTAAGAATTCGTTTTAAAAATAAGTAGCCGATAGTCTCATTCTCAAATATACTGTTGTTTCAACAATATGTGGACTATAATCTCAGCTATAAATAGACAATGGTCTCAGCTTCATATAGAGTTTGGTATCAACTGTAAGCAGATTACAACACAATCAATATTTTGATTTTGTAGTTTCAACTTAAAGTAGACTATTATCTTAACTAAGGATTGGCTATAATCTTTACATTAAAAAGAGCTTAGAGTCAATTATAGTTTGATTATAATCTCAACAATAGATGGACTTTAGCCTCAATAATAAATAGTTTCAATTAAAAGTATTCCATAATATCAACTACATATAGACTATATTCTCAATTCAAAATAGGATTTAGTGACAACTATAAATAGATTAAAACCTCATCCAAACAACAATTAAGATAAATGTACAAGCTTTAAGATAAAACGACTAGAGGCAGGAAAAAACTTATTTATAAGATAAAACTGAATCTACTTTAGTCCATTATATAAACTAGAGTTAGCTAGAGAAAGACTTTAATATTAACTGCTGATAGACTACAATCTCAGCTATAGATAAACCATAGTTCCAATTATGAAATCTAGATAAAACTTAAGAATTCGTTTTAAAAATAAGTAACCGATAGTCTCATTCTCAAATATACTGTTGTTTCAACAATATGTGGACTATAATCTTAGCTATAAATAGACAATGGTCTCAGCTTCATATAGAGTTTGGTATCAACTGTAAACAGATTACAACACAATCAATATTTTGATTTTGTAGTTTCAACTTGAAGTAGACTATTATCTTAACTAAGGATTGGCTATAATCTTTACATTAAAAAGAGCTTAGAGTCAATTATAGTTTGATTATAATCTCAACAATAGATGGACTTTAGCCTCAATAATAAATAGTTTCAATTAAAAGTATTCCATAATATCAACTACATATAGACTATATTCTCAATTCAAAATAGGATTTAGTGACAACTATAAATAGATTAAAACCTCATCCAAACAACAATTAAGATAAATGTACAAGCTTTAAGATAAAACGACTAGAGGCAGGAAAAAACTTATTTATAAGATAAAACTGAATCTACTTTAGTCCATTATATAAACTAGAGTTAGCTAGAGAAAGACTTTAATATTAACTGCTGATAGACTACAATCTCAGCTATAGATAAACCATAGTTCCAATTATGAAATCTAGATAAAACTTAAGAATTCGTTTTAAAAATAAGTAACCGATAGTCTCATTCTCAAATATACTGTTGTTTCAACAATATGTGGACTATAATCTTAGCTATAAATAGACAATGGTCTCAGCTTCATATAGAGTTTGGTATCAACTGTAAACAGATTACAACACAATCAATATTTTGATTTTGTAGTTTCAACTTGAAGTAGACTATTATCTTAACTAAAGATTGGCTATAATCTTTACATTAAAAAGAGTTTAGAGTCAATTATATTTTGATTATAATCTCAACAATAGATGGACTTTAGCCTCAATAATAAATAGTTTCAATTAAAAGTATTCCATAATATCAACTACATATAGACTATATTCTCAATTCAAAATAGGATTTAGTGACAACTATAAATAGATTAAAACCTCATCCAAACAACAATTAAGATAAATGTACAAGCTTTAAGATAAAACGACTAGAGGCAGGAAAAAACTTATTTATAAGATAAAACTGAATCTACTTTAGTCCATTATATAAACTAGAGTTAGCTAGAGAAAGACTTTAATATTAACTGCTGATAGACTACAATCTCAGCTATAGATAAACCATAGTTCCAATTATGAAATCTAGATAAAACTTAAGAATTCGTTTTAAAAATAAGTAACCGATAGTCTCATTCTCAAATATACTGTTGTTTCAACAATATGTGGACTATAATCTTAGCTATAAATAGACAATGGTCTCAGCTTCATATAGAGTTTGGTATCAACTGTAAACAGATTACAACACAATCAATATTTTGATTTTGTAGTTTCAACTTGAAGTAGACTATTATCTTAACTAAAGATTGGCTATAATCTTTACATTAAAAAGAGTTTAGAGTCAATTATATTTTGATTATAATCTCAACAATAGATGGACTTTAGCCTCAATAATAAATAGTTTCAATTAAAAGTATTCCATAATATCAACTACATATAGACTATATTCTCAATTCAAAATAGGATTTAGTGACAACTATAAATAGATTAAAACCTCATCAATAGATTGAATTTATTTTCAATAAAAAGTCTCCTACGCTATTTCAACTGAAAGTTGTCTAATATCTCAAATAAAGATAGAATATAATTTCAGCTAAAAATAGAGTTTATAGTCAGCTATATATTGATTATTAATGGTCTTAATAATAATAAGACTATAATTTCATCTATAGTTTCCACTCAAAATAGACTATAGTCTCAATTAGAAATAGAGTTTGTCAGCTACAAATTTATTATAACCTTATCCAAAATTTGACTTTGGTCCAAATAATAACCACAATATTGACTCAAATATAGTTTCAGTTAAAATTATGTTAAAATTAAAACCATCGTTTTAAGTAAATAGTAAGTTTAGTCTTAGTTTGCAAAATATTTTAAATTACAATTTAGGCTTTAGTTTGCAGTTTAATTTATAATAAAGACTTTATTTTGGAGCATAGTTTAGATTATACAGTTTTGATTGTAGTTTGTCTGTAGTATGGACTATACTTTTGAGTTTGGTGTACAGTTTATTCTATTGTTTAGAATAAAGTTTGGTCTATAATTGAACTACCTGTTTAGAATATAAATTGGAATATAGTGTAGACTTAAATGAAGATCATAAGTTTGGACTATAGATTGTGCTTTTGTTAAGGCTATAAATTTGACTGTATTTTGAATATAGTTTAGACCACAATTTATTCTATAGTTAGGAATATAGTTTGATCTATAGTTGTGGACTATAGTTTCAAGTTAACAGTAATTCGTACTACATTCCTTGATGTAGTGAAGTTATTAGTATTTATGATTGAATTTCAGTAAAAGTCTGTAGGAAATAACTTTTCCTCTTACCCTCTAATATATTTAGTTATATTGTTTTGCCCATGTACTTATAATTATTTTTATTAGTTTAATATCCATCTACCACAAATGCATTCTTCATTCACTCGTCCACAATATAATTTCTTTTACATCTTTCTTTCTTTCTGGTCTTTATTATTATTCCTTTTTTTTGTGTTCTTCTGCTCTATGGACATTCATAAATATATTCAGGGCACAATGAGCTCGTCAAGTCATAATTACCAAAATATTAATGAATTATTTGGAAAACATACAAACAAATTAAGCCAAAAAAAAAAATACAGAAACAAAAAATAAATGTTGTTTAGTAGTTACAAACCATATTCTGGGATGGCACACGTACCTTTTTTCCAGATACCTGACTGAACAAAACAAGAGACCAGAGAATGTGTTTAATAGTTTTGAAATGTTGAGTAGTTAACAGAAAAAAGGAGAAGCTGCCGTTTTTCTTTATTTTTTTTAGATTTTTTGAAAATTTTATTTTTTTTTAATAATTTTTTTTGGATGGCGCCAACGTTTTAAACGTTGGTATGCACGCAAATTATTATGCGTCTGCATAATAAATTGATTAATACATTTATTCATTCATTCATATGTGGTCAGAGAGAGAGAGAGAGAGAGAGAGAGAGCATAATATGAACAAGAAGAAGTTTTGGGCCACGAAACGTACGAGGGGTTATAAAACTAACACTTGCTTTTTCTTGCCTTTTTATGTGGTAATGAAAATACTGGTCAAATGTAATGAAAAAGGGGGCTTTATATATTGAGGTAATGCAGTTAGGGCGTAACTCCTTTTTATGAGCTGTTTAACTCGATCCGTTTTTTTACTCGAGTCTGAAATACGTGCTCGAATAAGTTAAAGTTTCTTTTTTTTTTTTTTTTGGAATGGATTTTTTTGTTGTTATATATGGTATTTTATATTGACAATGATCGTAAATAATAATTTTTTATGGAAATTTAATTTTAATAATTTCTTATGACATTTAAAAAAGAGTTAAAAGAAAATTTTAATAATTACAACACGTTTTGTCGTTTTTATTATTAATTTTCTAAAATTATCACTAATTGTTTTCTTTTTTTTTTTTTTTTTTTTTTTTTTGTGTGTAAAATGTAATTTTACATTTTATCTACATAAATGGTAAAAATAATGTAAAATTAGTTTTTATTTGAAAATTAAAAAGTGGCGCTTGCAGTAAAACCTTAAATGGTCTTAACTAGGCGCCAGTTGTTAACTGAGTTAATGTCATTTCTTATTTTAGAAAATTAACTCATTATTTCTATATGAAACCAAAAAAATATTTCTTTAGATGCTGGAGCATTATTTTGACATTCATCCGGGGTTAATGACTTGACAGGTTCATTATTAATAAATAAAACAAATCAGCTTATTAGTATCATTCTTTCATTTAAACAATTGTTTAATCCCTTTAGAGAGATTTCTTAAATGAAATGAAATGAAAGAAAATCTAAAAACAGGTAGCTTCTTCAATTCGTAACATGCAACAGGGTGGTCTTTCACTTGGTCATGAAATCGATTTAAACAGCAACAACAACATCAGTATTATAGCATCATAATGCTATTGTTGTTGTGGATGGTTTATGCTGGAAATGACGTTGATGTTTTTTTCTCTCTTTTTGGGTTTCGTTTTTTTGGGTGATTATGTGTTGATTGGCTCCTGATTGCTAACAATCTCTTAATCATTTTTTTCTGGAGTGCTGACATTTTAATTTCCACCAGCTCAAAGGTATTAAATAAATCAGATAAAAATCTAATTATATTATAAAACAGCTCTCATTAAGGTTGTTTTTCAGCTATTAAATTTTTTAGTCAAGAGATTTTCTTTTTATCGGGGAAAGAGAGAGAGGAGCTATTTGAAATTAATTGAAATTAATAATTAATTTTTTCTTAACATTTTTTTGATTTGTTTTGACTATCGCCCACTGTAAAAAAGGAGTTTAATTGTTTTTTTTTCAAGATTAATTTTTTTTTAATAAATTTTTATAATAAATTTCAATGTCCTATAAAACTACACAAAATTTTGCATAAATGCAATAAATAACATTAATCTCTAGGTTGCCAGGTTTTTTAGTTCTCTCTACTCGAATTTCAAGTATTTTTCACTTTATAAAAATGTCATAAAATAATCCTAAAATTCACTAATTTTAAAGTTTCAAAATAAAAGTTCTGGTTTTTTCCCATATAATAGTACATATGGTCTACTTTAATTTTTTGAAAAATTCTTAATTAATTTACGTTATTTTCAGAAAATAACATTTCATAAAGGAAAAACTTAATTTGTTTAAAATCTGAGTAATTTTATTGTATGCGTTAGTTCGTTCCTCTGTATCCTCCAAACTAATCTCATGAGTTTTATGAAATTTAATCATATTGTACATTATGGTCCCGGAAAAATAACTACTTCATTTTAACAACATCGTTTAAGTAATTAAAAAGTTATAGACCGATATCTAAGGCAAACTTAAAAATCAAGAAAGAACTTTTTTAAATTATTCGAATGGATTTTCTACAAAAAAAAAAAACTTTTAATAAATTATATGACCCAAAAGTGACTAAGATGGGTCCTAAAAACTATTTCCACATTATAATGCCAAAAATACTCAAAATCGTTTCAATAGAAAAAAGTTATGGCCAAAAATATAGTAAGAGCAGTTTGTTTATTCGTATGGATAGACAGATGGACGGACAATATTGTGCAGTTTAGAAATTTCATAGTTTTTGGAAATTTTACTTTTTCGGAAATAAATGAAAATAAATCATTTAATGACATTTTCCAAAATGTCTTTTTTAAACAAATCTTTTTTAAACAAATAATGTTTATTAAAATAATGAGTTATCATTTCCCTTGAAGCAAAGACAGACGGAAGGACGGACATTACCACTCCACTAAAAGAAGTCTCATAATGCTGAAAATACAGTTATTATGTAATAATAAGCTATAAAATATAGATGTATCATTAAAATATCGATATCTGGAATTTAACGCCTTTTGCAACCACTTTAACTTCAAAGTGTATTTTACAATACTTAAACTATATTTAAAGCTACATTTTGAGCCATATTACTATAGATCCGATTAGAGCTTATATTTGTCTATTGTGTTTATGTTGAAATAAGTTATTATTCAAATTGTCAAGTCCAATTATTTCTTTTATTTTATATTTAAAATTGTTTTAACAAATTTCCAGCAAATTTCCCATATGAATAGCGGTGTTTTTAGTTTATTATTTTAGTAAAACCATAATTTTGGTTATTTATAAAAAATTGTGTTAAATTCAAGACATAAATCAAGTTTAATTTCCTTTTTAAAAATAACAAAAACAGTAATTTTACACATTTTAATTTTACGTTTAAAATTTATTCAATAAATTACTAATTATTCCCTTTTTCCCCATTTTTAGTCATTTTATCTGTTTATTTATTTACACTTAATTGTTCAAATATTCAAGTGAAAATTTCCGGTCTAAACCCAAAAAAAAAGAATACGTTTTCCTCTTCTTTCAAATAGTTCTTGTTTTTTGTTTCTTATGTTTTTTGTTTTCTTTTTTATGAAAAGAAAAAGTACAACTGTTTTATTTGGTATTATATTGTTTTTTGTATAATAATTAACTCATTCCCTTAAGAATTAAATAACCATTAAATAGTTAAAACAAGTCGTAGGGTCTTTGTCTATTAATTAATGCAAATGTCACTAAAATAACTCAATTTATAACAATAACAACAATAATAATAATAATTGTTATAAAATAAATGTCTGATTTGATTTTGTTGAAATAAGCAACGGATGTGGGAATTATTCTATATATATATTTATGTTCCTTAACATATGGAATACTCCCATGAGTTGAAATAGACAAATAGTTAACCAGAAGGAGTTTTGTAATAATTTCTGTCCCTTAAACAAAATTACATAAATGTAATTGCCACTCGTCTTTAATATTGAACAGACAGTGTGTTATGACAGTGTTGACAATCTGTGACAGGTAAATAATATAAGACAAACATTATTTTGTTTATATGTCAGAGCTAAAGAAAAGTTTAACTAACTTTATGAAAGAATTATGAAATTTTGATTTTGTAAATATGACCTTATAAGAGAAAGTTTTCTATATTTTCTTTAAACTGACAGTTATTTACACATTACTTGGGTTTAGAAAACCATAAAACAAATAATCTCTTTATATTAATGTTTTTTTTTTCTTAAAACTCGAAAACTTTGTCTGGTCATTGTTAAACTAATAAAAGCTTTGATTTTTAAATCAAGTTAGATAGATGGACGTCTGGACAGACATTAGTTTGCTAGTTGCAACATTTTATTTTATTACTTACTTTGCCACACTTTATTGAATATTTAGCTAGATATCAGTTAAAATTATTTTTAAATTAAGCACACACTTATTTATCCATACTAAAGCAAATTGTACGTCTGTCTTTTTGTCTGGTTTTTATAAGCAGTTTAACTAATAATATACAAACGGACAGACGGACGGACGGTTGGACGTATGTTGGTTTGGTGATAGACTGACAATAAAATGTAGCATTAACAATAGCAATTGCAGATATAACAACTACTCATTCATTTACAATAGCAACAACATGTACAATAATAACAATAAATTACTATTTTCCTACATCAATTTAAACAAAGTTTTTTTTATTTTCTTTCTTCACATTTTCTTTTCTTATAAATATCGGCTGTTGTTGATTTCTATTCGAGTTTAATTATTCACACATTAGTCAATAATGATTGTCCAATAGTTTTGTATTTTGTATACAAAGTTTACAAATGAAAAAGTTTTGTTATATGTAAATTTTTCCCAAGGGGGTTTTAAGGGGCTGACTTTCCTAGAGGAATGTTAATAAACTGGAATTGAAGGCAAACTTTATGAAATGAAAGGATATTAAGATTTATACACCAAGTGAACTAAAAATAACTGTATGATTGTCAACTATAGTGATTCGGTTCGTGTAATTCACAATAGTATCAATATCCTTTAGTTGTTAGAGAGAAAACGGAGCACGAAAACTTACGAATTTATCAGGAAAAGCCATCAAATTAAATTTTATGTGAATTTCAACCATCAATTATAATGAAATAAAATATTAATTCACAATAAGAAAGACAACTATTGAAATTAAAGTAAAAAGATAAAAAACCACAAGATTCTTTATAAATTTATATTTTAATTAATTTCAGTTGTTAAATATATTGATAAAATACTAAAATTATTCTGTAATTCACAATAGCAAATTTTAAATATTGAAGTTTTCTGAAAAAAGTCTTTTCATTTGATCAAATAATATACAAAAATGTTAAAAATTATTTTGTAATTCACAATAATTAAATTCAAATTTTATAGTTACTGAAATGAAATACTTCTTATCTTAATATGTTTCTTACAATCGAAATCAAATAATATTTACGAAATTTACATGATTCAAATATCAAGTATAATATTCTTTAAAACAGGAGAACGATTCTGCAATTCACAATAACAGAAATACAAATATTTAGGTAAAAAGGTAGTTTTTTGTTAATATTTGATATTAGAAATAATCATATGCGTATAATTTTTAATATACTCTGATGTTTCTCGCACTCTTTTAAGGGCCGTAAAGTTTAAATCACAGTAATGCAAATTTTTCGTATCTTCAAATAATTATTAATAATAAAACTTGAATTAAAATGTTTAATATCAATTGAAAATAATAAACAAATCATGACATATAATTCACAATATTCTTTCATGCTTCTCTCACTCTCTTAAGAACCTTAAGGTTTAAATGTTATAAATTTTGTATTTTCTTCAAATCAAAATAATTTTAAATTTCTAATTATTTTTTTTCTTACTTTCCAAATCACAATAGTGTAATTTTAATACTTCTTTTAATTGAGGGTATCGAAACAAATTTAAACAATACTGATTTCGGTTGTTTTTGATAATAAAATTAGTTTTAGAAATTTAGAATTTAAATAAGATTTTTGAACTTACAAAAATTTCTTAAATCACAATAGTGTAAATTGAATCCTTCTTTAAGATCACTATAATAGTGATTCAAGTTTTTTTTAATATTAAAGTGTTTTAAGAAATTTGAAATTATTCAAATTACAATATGATTTATAATACACGAAAACTTTTCAAATTACAATGGTGGAAATTGAAACCTTCTTGAAATTAAGGCTTTCGAGATAAATCAAAATAATATTGATTTACTTTTTTAGTAAAAGTAGTTTTAGAAACCTTTAATTATCAAAATTTCAAAATGGTAATTAAAATCCGATTTCAATCACAATAGCTAGAGAGTTTTATTAAAATCTCTATCAAAATTAAACAGGAATTGTTATTTTATATTTAAAAACAATTAAACTGATTGAGTTGTCATTAAAAGATTTAATTTAACAGGTTCTTTAAAAAATATATAAAATCTAATATTTATTATTTCGTTAAAGGTAACAAAATAATTATTATTTCAAATACCATATTTTAACCATAATTTAATTTTTATAGCAATTTTTTAAAAAAATTGTCTGAATCTCAATTAAATATTAAAATTTACCAGTTTCTACAAATAAATTTTTAATAATTGATTTGTTCCAATAATTGTTTTGGAAGAAAATAAATCTAGATTATGCTAAATTTAGATTTTTTTCAAAACAGTAAATTATAAATTTTTCAAAAATTCCCAGCTGTTTTATATGCACAACATTTGGTTTGGAGCCATTTTCTATAGAATATAAAGCAAAAAATAATAAAAATTAAATTTAAATTATTCAAAGAGGATAAATAATGAAAGTTCTAGAAAATTCAATAAATGTGTTCTAATTTTATTGATTTTTATTCTGCCATCTGGTTTTATTAATATTTAATTTTGGGTTGGAGGAAATTTTTTGTGACAAATTATTTTTAATGACAATAATGAAGTAATAAATTTTTATTTTAAATATTTAATTAGAGTTCCATTTTTAATATATAATTTTTCAATTTTTCAAGATAAATTTGTTTTTCTTAACTTGAACTTGTTTTATTGTGAATATAATAAACATTTTTTAATTAACGGAATTTTTCCTTTATTTGATTTAACGTCTTAATAATTTATTTAAAAACTGTAAAATGATTCACAATAAAATTTTTATAGTGAATTTACAATATTTGTATTTAATTCACAATTAAACAAATTCTATTGTAATTTCAAATTTTAACGAAAACAAATTATAATTAAATTCATTATTGTGATATTTTTGTTAATTCACAATTTAAACTTTATCGCTGTCATTTATTGTGGCTGTGAGCATGTCAATAACAGACAGACAGTCGCGTATAGCTAAATCAGCTCAGATTTTTATTTGATGGAAGAATATATACATTTGGAATGACAAAGTTATAAATTCTCTTCACCACTTGTGATGGTGAGGATATAAAAACAATTTTAGAAAATTTTCATTCTTAAATTTTGTACTTCTAAACCTTGAGATTTTTAATTCACAATAGTTGAGTTCATATTTGAATTTCAACGGAAATTGGTGCAAATATAATATAATGAAATTTTGATTAGCAATTTTTAAAATTTAAACATGCTGTTGCTTTTTAATTGATTTATCATTTCATTCCATTCACAATAGTGGGTATCTATATGAACTTTTAGGGAAATATTTCTAATATATATTTTTATTTAAATACTCAAAATTACTCTACACTATGACTTTAAAAAATCTCCAAAAGGGTTTCTTATAATTCACAGCAGCTGGTTTGAGATTTAATTAATTTCCATTAAAGGTTTTTAATTCAAATTTTCTTTTAATTGTAAATTATTATATTTAAATTATTATGAATTTTTAATTTTATTGTGAAAACATGTGTTTCATTAAATAAGAAATTAACAATTTTTGCTTGATTAAGTTAGACTTTTTTATGTAATTGTCCAAGTTATGCATTAAAAATAAGAATTAATTTTCCATTTGTTTAATATAATGCAAATGACATTTTTCCCTTGAGTTCAAAGACAATTATAACTTAAATAAAACCTCCTAAACACATTAGCCAATTAGTTAGTCATTCAAACATTTACACTGTACAACAGCAGACAGTCATCATTTAATCCTTATGAATTCTTATGAAGATTATTTTGTATACTTTTTGGTTGTAATGCATTTTATAATGCATAAAATTGCTAAAAACATATTAGAAGAAAAAAGAACAAATTAAATTAAGTGCTATAAATATTTAATATTTGCTTTTTTTTTTGAAAAATGGGCTTTGGGGAGGTCATCAGAGGCCTTAGTGTGCGGTTAAAGAGTTAATTATTCCTTTTGTTTTTGCAGACACTTTGTTGAGGTGACATTTGTGGCGCATTGATTGTAAGCTGTGAGTTTGTCATTTGCTAATTACTTTATTTCTTTAAAGGAAATAGCATTTCAAACGGAAACGGATGTAGCCCCCCTCCCCCAATATAGTTTGAGTTAGACAAAAAGAATGTTAAATAAAGACACACCCTTTAGATTTGTATATATCTTTTTCTCTCTTTTTTTTTGTATTAAAGCATCATCCCTTTCTTTTGTCTTATTATTTCTATTTTAGGCTTCTTTATTT